>CM046030.1:26713222-26800722 GCA_025215565.1 Flaveria ramosissima
TGTTAGGACCTGGTATTTGAACGAAATACCGAGTGATTGCGTGTTAAACCAACTCAAATAGTGCGGAATCCTATTTGATTGGCGATCCAATCAGTGAGAACACACGATGAATCAATCAAGAATTGATTTCAACGTCAGAAATCGATTAGGACCGATCTGATGTGTTCTATGAACTTGGAGAACGATTTGGGAGGCTTCTGGACGGCTAGGGTACGTCTGGAGTCGTAATGGGATGAATGCTTACGTTTTCCCACGAATTGGGTCTATTTATAGGTTAGTATTGTCAATCGTGCGACTGGGCCATAAGTATGGTTCAGTCGTGCGATTGAACCATGCGGTTGATTCATCCGCACGACTGAGTGTTCAGTCGTGCGATTGAGTCAATCTTATGTGTCAATCATACGACTGATCCAGTCTCCTGGTTCAGTCGTGCGATTGAGTCAATCGTATGAAGTTATTCATGCGTGTGGTCCATTCGCATGGGCCATCCGCATGAGAACTTCATTAAGTTAAGTTTGAATGTTCTATTAATATAACTTAGTGCACTCATTCAAACATTCATAACCCAATCATTCAATCACAACTCATTAATGAAATATTAAACATTACAAGTAACAACCATTCATATCATTTCATTAATCAATTACAATTACATCAAAAACAGACAGACAAGTTCATTACATTACAAATCCTGATCTAGGGACATACATGTATCAACAAACTCCCCCTTGGACCTAGATCTATCTATTCTCTTGTCTTCTGCATAACCTCCTTATATCTCTTGTACTTCTCCTCTTTAGTGACTCCTGCGTGTATCTCAAAAGCAAAGCAGAGTCTTATGACGTTTTGGAATTGGAGGGCTTGTACAATATCTTGCGTGTCATAGAACAGTGGCCACTTATATAATGTGTAGACATCATTAGCAGATAAGTTGGTTAGCCACATTGGGTCGAATACCCTGATAGTATCCATTTGGCCCTCTCTGTTCAGAACTATGACCGCTTCAGCGTTCTCCAATCGTAGTACCACCATTTGAAGTGGGGAGTGAAGTCCTGTGGCATTTCCCTCAGAGGGATTCTTGACATAGTGCGCGGAGGACTCCACTTCAGCACTATCTTTGGCTTTCCAGTCCTGGGATCAACTTCAGACCGTCTGATATACCTCGTAGGTTGTTGAGGTTTGAAGTTGACCCACCTGGTGTGGTACTCTTTCCTCAGGGCAGCCTCAAACCAGCCTGACATCTTTCTCGGGTCAGCATACAGCAGCTTTAGTTTAGCCAGCTGGTTGAGCTCAAAACCAGGTAGAGTCTTCAGATCATGTGGGAACCTGAAGTACTCTATGCCCTGCTCCCTCTTAACAGCATACGCGTTAAGGTCTTCAAAATATGCCCAAGAGATAATCCTGCCCGACACCTTATGGTGTTTCTTGACTTTGTAGAGCTTTGTGTAGGCATCTCTCTTTGGTGCAGCCCGCTGGGCTCTACTTCCTCAAAACAGGCAGCCCATTCAGCCTTGCGAATATCACATCTGCATTGGAGGCTTGGGCTGTTTCTTCAGTCTTTTCTGCTTCTTGCTCCATCTTGTTGAGTACCTCAAAAGTATCACTGACTAGGGATTCACCCAAATTGGGGACCACATTTCCCTCGGCGTCAGCGTACTGAGGATACTCTTCTGCAGTGATGTCTTCAATCTCAACCTCATCAATGTCGTTCAGTTCCTCATCACTGGTTGAGTCCACTGTTGGAGCATCCTTCACGATTTCATCGGGATTGAGTTTGAACATTTCAGCTATTTGCTCATCGGACAGGTCGTGAATTATCTCCCCTTCTTCAGGGGTATAACTCACAGACCGTCTTACTATCCCTTGTAGGTCAAGAATCATAGTTAACTGAGTCTTGACCATTTGAAGGGGAGTGAAGTCAAACTCATCCCTCTGAAAGTTTGGATCTGTTTGATATAAACATTCAACACATAAATCATTAGTAATTAATCAAACAGACATACATTAACTTAACTTATATATATAAACATTTAATACATTTGTTTTTCATTACATGATTCAAGTACAAAGTAAATAAACAAATAAAACATCTAATCAGTACTTTGATCCTGAATCTGTGGTGTGTCGCTCGGAGGAGCAGAAGTAGTGGATGACTGGTCTTGTCGACGTTTGGATCTGCGCTCCTGACCTGAGGCAGAGGCCGATGCAGCCGCATCCCCTCCTTCTGCCTCGTCATCATCATCGTGTCCTTCTGTCCTTTCTTCTTCCGTCTCCTCATCATCATCATCTCCCTCATCATCATCCTCATCTTCATCATCATCATCTCCGTCGTCTCCGTCACCCTCCTTTAGCTTCAGGGGCTCATCCTTCGACCCCTTCAGCCTCAGCATGATCGTCTTGTTGGTCGACTCCAACTCCTCAATACGTTTGGCGGACTGAGCCTGAGTATCTTGGAGTTGGGCCACCTCAACTCTCTGCTGGTCTATGACCCGAGCTTGCTCTGCCAATTGCTGAGATTGGGCAGCAGCCAAGTCGGTCAGTCTGCGGATCTGGCCGCCTTCTCCTCGTCAGCAGCAAGCAGACGCATAACCATTCGGTTAAGCGCTGAGAGCTGCTCCTCTACCCCAATGTGAGGTAGAGTGAATCCATGTACCTGTGAGGGCTGGGCTGACGGTCCAGCCTGATGTGTGGTGGTGGTGGCAGTGGCTGTGGTGAATATGGGTCGGTGGGCTGATGGTGGTGAAGTGGGGGTGAATGGTCTGGTGATGGATGGGATAGATATAGTGGTGGTGGGTAAGGTGGTGGATGTGGTAGTAGGAGTAGTGGCTGTGGTGGCTGTGGTGATGGTGGAATCTCAGTAGTGGTGGTGGTGGTGGCTGTGGTGGGTAGAAGTGGTAGTCACGAAGGTCAACCGACGCTTCTTCTTCTTCATCCCATGTGGTTGAGCCATCCGCTTCCTCCTGGTCCCGGAGGAAGTAGATGCTCCCCCTGCAACTCTGCTACCTGACCCCGGAACATAGTTGGGGTCAGTATCTCTCGCCGAGGAGTCCCTTGGTGCTCACCGACCACCTTTAGCCCGTGGTCTGTGGGAACGACTTTGCTTCCCACAGTCCTGGTGAGGGGCTCCTCGTCTGACTCCTCCTCCTCAATGTCACCAGCGACAAACTCCTGATGGAAGCCGGCCATCTCTGCGACCTCTCCGGCAGTGGCTGACCCCGGGGAATAATCTCTGTATCTGTGCCTCTAGATGGGGCAGGCATGTCATCCCCGGCATCGCCACTATCATCATCATCAGAGTCTGACTCTGGTATAGCAATGTGCTCCACGTCTGAGTCACTGTCCTCGTGGCGCCACTTCCTCTTCGCTGGCGCCACGTAATCAACCGGGCCAGATGCCCAAACAACCTCCTGACAGGGGGCTTCACCTGCTTCCCCCTGTAGACCTTCATCCGTCCAAGAGTCGTGTCGTCCATGACCTCGAGGATAACAGCATCCTCCTTCTCCTTCGGTAGGGAAGGAAGCTTCTGATCAATGATCATCTGTAAGAATCTAGGGTACATACAGAAGCCTTCCTTCCCCTTCCCCTCGAGGTTCTCCACTAAGTAGCTGAAAATCATCCTGGAGAAGCTGAACGGATGGTTCAGCACCAACGCTGCGTAAGCGTTCTGGATCTGGTCCGAGAGCTCATCAAATCCACCCTTCCGTGATGCTATACACTTCAGCAGCACGTGGCCAAGTACTTAAACTGGGGACAGAGGTTACTCTTGTTGAGTACCCCGGCATTGATGTCCCCAGAGTACTTGGCTCTCATGAAGCATCCACGGACAGTGAGGGGGTGTAAACGTGTGGGACACTCAGCATCGTCCCCAAACTGAAGTACTATCCTCAGATCCTCCTCAGAAACGGTGATAGCCTCACCGAAGATCGAGCTCCTGATGCAGTGAGGCTCGGTGGATCTGTCTACTGATGCGCCAGCCCAAAAGGCCTGCTGCACTGATCTGTACGGTGTGCAGGGAGTAGATATAGCATACGCGATCCTGGATCTCTGAAGGAAAGTAATAATGCCAGCAAAGTCGGCTGCATTCCTGGAAGTCAAGTCCAGGTGAGCACAAATGTTGTGCTTAGTGCTCATATTCCAACTACCCGCCATCTGTAACACATAATAACATAAACGTTAGTTTCATTGGCTAAGAGTATAAAGCAACACTTAAACTTTGAATAAACATTATCTGTCATGCGATTGGGGATGTACGACTGAAGACAGTCGTGCGACTGAATCATGCGATTGAGGTTCAGACGTGCGATTGACCTCATACGCACGACTGAGTGTGCGACTGGACTCATGCGCATGAACTCTTGTGCGGTTACACCAGTCGTGCGACTGAGTCTCATTCGCATGGTTCAGTCGTGCGATTAAGTGATTCGCACCCTTCAGTCGTGCGACTGAAGTTCATCCGGACGACCAGTCGTCTGTCTCATTCGTTTCAGTCGTCCCAAGATCAAATCTACGCAGAACAAGTTTTAACATTCAATTAACCGGTTCTTTAGTGTCGCCTACTCTTCCCTAATAACCTATTTTAACCAATTTTAACATATTACTTAGTTTTAATAGGTTATTAGGGTTTGATGGTCTCGGTTCGCCTTTTACAGTCGTATTCATCAATTAGGGTTCATTCTATCTGATTTCGATGGAATAAGACTTCAATATACCTGTAATATGATGAGCGAACGTTAGAATCACAGAATCAGCTAGAAAAATCAACAGAGAAAATTTGGGCAGAGTAACGGTACTATATGCGATTTAGGGCGATTTTGCGAATGAGGAGTCTCTGCGACCGACTCCCCTCTATTTATATCCACTCAAGTTCCAATCGTGCGACTGAGTTCATTCGCACCTTTCAGTCGTGCGAGTGGGACTCAGTCGTGCGATTGGGTCAGTCGCCCTTCTCCAGTCGTCCGACTGAAGTTCAGTCGTGCGACTGACTCACTCGTTCGCATTTAAGCATCCGATTGGACTAATCGTATGTTCCATTCGTGCGAATGGACTTCATTCGTATGGTTAGACCATACGTATGGTCCATTCGTGCGAATGGGTCATACTTAGTTAATTTTTCTGCTATTTTCCCAATTTACCTTTAACTCTTTTATATTAGTTTAATTAACGTTATGAACTATTGATCATCTCAGACATGATCCTTTTAATCTAGAAAACACTTTGATCACCTCAGACGTGATCCTTTTAACCACTTTGGTCACCTCAGACGTGACCCTTTTAAAAATACTTTGTCACCTCAGACGTGACTGATATAACTTTTCAAAGAACATATGGTCATCTCAGACATGACCCTTTTAGTGAGTTTATTCCTTCTGATTTTCCTGATGTAGCCCGACACTGACTCAAATTTAAAACTTAAAACAACTAACTAATTTAAGACTTTAAACTAATTACATAATCAGACATATTTTGGCTTTTTGTGAGAGATAAATCCAGAGATTGATATCTACGGGATTTGGATCGGGAGTAGATAGCTTCAACTTAGGTTGATCACATCTGGACCAATTCAATTTTGGAATCATACAGGCAATTCAAATCATTTGAGACTTGTTATAAAACCTTTTGATGCTCAAGTTCTCGGTGTTCATCCAGAGTCATTAGCAACATAAGGAAATCATACTGAAACTCTTAGGTTTTCACATTGATTTGAACCTTTGAGAATGTAGCCACAATGATTGTCAGTATGTTTGTCCACTTAAATCCATACACAGACTTTTGACACAGACTGGTGACTTATTTAGGTGTAATTATTTCAACTAACACTTGTGGATCCCACACTTATATGGTAATCAACATCCCTCAGGAGCTTTTGAGCGGTCTACGGGTATTATTACAAGAAGAGACTATTCTTAGAGCTTTCAAAGAGAAGCCTGTCCTCAGGTCAGTGCCATCGCACAGCAGAGAGGCGGCAAACAACAATGAATTCTAGAATATCTAGGTTATGCTTATCCTCAGGTCAGTGCCATCGCACAGCAGAGAGGCACATAACCTATCTCCTTGTTAGAGCAGCTTATTTTATTTTGCACAAAATGCACCAACAACATAAGTCATTAGCTTTATTGCATTTGTCTTTCATTTTTTTCTTTGCTTTGCTCTAGTTATGGTCATCCGCACACATTTGTGGCGTTTACTTGCTCATTACCCCTTATTGGAATATTGTTGATTGTGTTAACCAGTGATAAGATGGACGCCCACAGTCAGTTGAACACTTTAGTTTTATCTTGAAATCACCAATCAGGTCTAGTTGTCTATTGTGTTGAATCTACCAACATATCATATATGGTCTAGCAGCCTCTAAGTCTACTTTCTTTGTGTCACCTTAGGAGTTGCCAGTTTTCTATCATCTTTCCTTTTGGTATTGCTTAGACTACACAGATTTATTACTTTGAACTTTTGCATATTACTAACACTTAAATTTTAAAGTCCCTCTTGATTTGTTCCTGTGTACTATCATTTTCCAAAGGTATTGAATCGGTATCACAGATACAATCTACCTTATTTCAGCTTGCTACTCCTTCTCCCTCATTTTTTTTTTTTTTTTTTTTTTTTAATGTTAACTTGCTGACATATTCTCCCCCTAAAATACTAAAATCATTTCTGGTTTAATTATTTTAGGATTTTAATAAACAGCAAGAGAACATGAGTTTAAATAAATTAAAATCAAATAGACAAATCAAAATAAAAAAATAAAATTTAAGTACACGACATCGGACTACACATTTTCATCATCAGGAATTACCTCACTTTTCTTTTTAACACCGTTGACCTCTAATAAATATTGAAAACGTGGTTTATCAAAAGCTTTAGTATAGAGGTCAGCGCGTTGAAAATCAGTATTAATTTTAACCACATCAATTAAGTTCTTTTCAAAACAATCCTTATGAAATGGTATTTAATACCGATGTGTTTGGTCTTAGGATGTTGGACCGGATTTTTAGTTACTGCAATTGCAGCAGAGTTATCAACAAAAATAGGAGTAGATGAGAATTTTAAACCGTAATCCCGCATTTGCTGTTGAATCCAGATGATTTGAGAACAGCAACTTGCAGCAGCAACATATTCGGCTTCACAGGTTGACAAGGCAACCGATGTCTGCTTCTTACACTGCCAGGTAACTAATCTTCTCCCAAAGAATTGACACCCTGCTGATGTAGACTTGTAGTTCATCTTGCAGCCCCCGTAATCCGAGTCACTATACGCGGTAAGCTCAAAGTCATCATCATGAGGGTACCACAGTCCAAGTGTAGGTGTACCCTTCAGATAACGAAAAGATCCTCTTGACCCCAATCAGATGGTTGACCTTTGGTTTAGCCTGATATCTTGAGCATAGACATGTAGCATACATAATATCAGGTCTTGAGGCAGTGAGATACATGAGGGATCCGATCATTCCTCGGTACATGGTGGCATCTACTAGATCTCCATTATCATCCGGTGCTATATCATGATTAGTAGCAAGTGGAGTCCCAGCAGCAGAAGCATTCTCCATGTCAAAGCGACTGAGAATGTCTCCTACATACTTGGTCTGATGTAGAAAGATCCCATTAGGTGTTTGATCCACCTGTAACCCGAGAAAGAACTTCATCTCCCCCATGGCACTCATCTCAAATTCTTTCTTCATTACTGCTTCAAACTCTTTACATAACTCTTCGTTCTTTGACCCGAAGATTATGTCATCAACGTATATCTGTACAAGCAGTAGGTCGCCATCCTTTTCCTTAATAAACAGTGTACAGTCAATTACTCCCCTGCGAAAGCCGTGTTTCACAAGATGAGTTGAGAGTTTCTCATACCAAGCTCGAGGAGCTTGATGAAGCCCATATAAAGCTTTGTCAAGCTTGTAGACTCTATCCCGATGATAGGGATCTTCAAAACCCTCTGGTTGACTCACGTAGACTGTTTCTCTGATTTCCCCATGAAGGAATGCACTCTTTACATCTAATTGGTAGACTTTGATCTTCATGTACGATGCATAGGCAAGGAAGATACGAATCGCTTCCATCCTTGCCACGGGTGCAAACACCTCATTGTAGTCAATTCCCTCGACTTGGCGAAAACCTTGAACCACCAGTCGAGCTTTGTTCCTGATAATGACCCCTTGGTCATCCTTCTTGCATTTTAGTACCCATTTAGTGCCAATGACTTTAGCACCTTTAGGTTTATCAACTAGTGTCCATACACCTAACTTCTTAAACTGCAGAAGTTCTTCTTGCATGGCACTCACCCACGCCTCATCATTGAGTGCTTCACTGACATATTTTGGCTCAACCTGCGAGACAAAACATCGATAGGCACCATCATGAATGTAACCTTTCTCCATAACCGAGGCGTAATCAGCTGAGTACAACTGATTTCGGGTTTGTACTCCTGATCTGACATCTCCAATGACATTGTCAAGGGATGATAAACATTTAGTCGTGATCCTGGAGTAGTAGGAACAGCTACCTCAGAGCCAAGATTATGAACATTTGGTTCTGCATCTGAGGTAGTTGGAGTTTGAGGTTCTGAAGTCGAAGGTGCATCACTCGTAGATGCTTGTGGACTTGCTGGAACTGGAACCTGTTCCTCCTGACTGTTCTGGTCATCTTCTTCAGCTTCATCTTCAGAGGAGGAGTCACTGTCGTTGACTACTCCCCCTGACTGAGTAGATGATTCTCCCTGTGTGCTAGATGGTGTATTCAGAATATCATACATCATCCTAGTTGCTAGCTCATCATCCGAGGGAGAGAGAGGTATGTTGAAGGATTTGAAGAATCCATCATAATCGAAGAAGTAGGCGGGTCCTTTTCCTGTAGGTGGTGTGGTATATCTCTGAACGTCGACATTACACCACACTTCTACAAGACCCGTTGAGTTATTGTAAACTCGCTTATTCGGTATGTTGTATCCTAGAAAGATTCCTTCATCTGCCTTCTCGCTGAATTTTCCTTCTTGCGTCTTCTTCAGAAGTGTACACGGCGCGCCAAAAGGTTCAAGATACTCCAAATTCGGTTTGCGTCTTTGTAGTAGCTCATAACATGTCTTTCCGTGGCGCTTGACTATTAGGACTCGATTCAGTGTATAACATGCATTTGCTACTGCCTCATTCCAGAATTGGATAGGCAGTTTCGAGTCCGCCAGCATAGTCCGTGCAGTCTCTATCAAGCTCCTATTTTTCCTCTCAGCAACTCCATTCATCTGAGGCGTGTATGCTGAAGTGAATTGATGAACAATCCCTTTTCCTTGCAGTATGCCTCCATCCATTGATTCTTGAATTCGGTCCCGTTGTCTGAGCGTACTTGTCTAACCTTTAGCTTGTAGAGAGATTCCAGAGTGGTGACTAATTCCTTGAATGACTCAAATGTTTCTGATTTGGATTTCAGAAACATTACCCAAGTGAACCTTGAGTAGTCATCAGTGACCACAAAACAGTACAGATCGCCTGCAATGCTCCTTGTACTGACTGGACCAAACAGATCCATGTGAAGAAGTTCAAGAGGAAGTTCTATTGAATGAACTTTCTTTTCCTTATGAGACTTCTTTGTCTGTTTGCCTTTCTTGCAAGCTACACAAAAGTCAGGAAGTTGGAAGTTCTTGACATTTACTCCTCTCACTAAGTCCTTCTGAATCAAGTGATTCATCTTCCTTTGACTAATGTGTCCCATTCTCCTATGCCAGGAGATTGAGTCCTTCTCAGTAGCTTTAGATAGAAAGCACTGCACCTCTTGATCCGTTGGAGCAGCTGTTGACAGATCCAAGACATATAGATCCTTATATCTTGAAGCAGTCATCAGAACTTGATCCTCTGGAATCATATAGTCTTTCTTCAGCACGTAACACTTGTTGTTGTCGAAGATGACTTTAAATCCTTTATCGCAGATTTGGGAAACAGAAAGCAAGTTATTTTGAAGTTGTTGAACGTAGTTCACCTTATCAAACTTAACTTTCTGATTTCCCACTTCTCCCTGTGCTGTGATGTATCCTCCCTTGTTTCCTGCAAAGGAAACATGCCCTCCTTTTATTTGTTTGACATTTGATAAAAGGGCTCTATTCCTGTCATGTGCCTGGATGCTCCGCTGTCTATAATCCACGTGTTAGTCTCAGCGCTATACCGAACACCCTGCACATATCAAGTAAATGTATTAGTTTAGGTTAGGAACCCAAGCCTTTACTGTCTTGGGTTTCCCAGAGGCATCACACATCATAAACTCTACCCATTGACCTTTAGAAGGTGAGGGTAACTCAGATTCCTTCTTGTCATCAGTATCAGTCACACAGGTAGTCTTCTCTTTCCATAAACCAGATTTGTGCAATGCCTGTTTATGATAAACAGTCGTCTGGCTTACAGGTTGAACTTTAGGTTCACTAGATCTTCTAGGTGGAGTTAGAGAACTCCTCTTAGAAGACCTAGGTCTAGAGTCCTGAAGATCAATCTTCTTCCTAGGTGTCTGATAGAAAGGACAATAGGAAGCAATATGTCCACATTCTCCACAGTTGTAGCACGATCTGCTATCAACCTTATAGTTTGACTTTCTTTGTGGAGAAATGCGTGACACTTTAGTAACATCAATCACTTTAGGTTTTGACTCTTGCATGTTTGATGTTTTCTCTGGTTTAACAAATTTAACTGATTTAACTTGTTTAACTTGTTCAACTTTTTGGTTAACTGGTTTTGGACTTGTAGCATGTGAAAAATTAACATTTGAAGTCTTTTTGGGTTCTGATTTGACTCTGTTTGACCCTGACTTTAAGTTAACTTTTTCAAATTCATTTTCCAGATTAACACAAGGCAATTTACCCTTTGCCTTTGAAGTGGCCTCCTTTTGTTTCTGTCCAGATTCAGTAGATGAACATGATGTGTCTGGATCAGTAACAAGAGGAGTGGTCACCACATGATCCTTGATTGGGTTGTTGTTTACTGGTCTAGACTTGGTGTTCATCAAGGTCTCAGGTGGTGGTGGAACCACTTTGTATCCTAATCCCTCCCCATTATTTCTTTCTCTCACTAAGTGTTGAACTATGTGTGAAGAACTAGTCCAACTATGCAGTTTCTGTTTTAAGGAATTAACTTCTACTTCTAGAACTGCCTTTTGTTTCTTAGTGTCCTCTAGGGAGTTTAGATAGTACCTAATGTCATTTGATTGATTAAAGGCAACTACTTCGGTTTCCCTAAGTTGCTTAGTCAATAGGTCTATCTTTTCTTTATAACTATGCTCATTTTGTTTTAGAACTCTATTGGCCTCAGTGCATAGTTGTAAGTCCTTTACTAAGTTATCATTGTGATCTAATAACCTAGCAAATTTTTCATCAATGCTATTCCTAAATTTATCACAGTTAGAACAAGCATGATTATTAAACAATTGGTCAGTTGTACTTACCTGTGTTGTTTCAGAGGAGTTAGCCATCAACGCAGCATCAGACGTCTCTGGTTCTGGTGATTCTGACTTTTCTGAATCTGACTTGGAAGTTTCCTCCTTTGGTGTGTAACTGACTTCAGCTGCAGTTGTTTCTTCACTGTGTGACATTGCTATATCAACTGCTATATCACCTTCACTCGCAGAATCATCATCAAGATCTTCAACACTGGCAATGTTGGATTCTGGGTTGACAAATCTAAAACTCCAGTCCTGTCCTTCATCATCATGAGCAGTCAAGGCTTTTGGGTCCTTGTTTGATGAAGTAGAACTAGAGGCTTGCTTGTCTTGGTGAGTAAAGGATGAGAACGGGTTCCCATTACCCGTCTTCTTTGGTTTGACACATTCCCTCTTGAAGTGCCCTTTCTCTCCACAGTTGAAGCAAGTCACCTTGCTCTTGTCAAAACCAAATGTGGTATCCTTAGTAGCTATCAAGTTCTGTCCAGTCTTCTTAACAAACTTCTTCGCCCTTCGGACAGCGCTAGCTAAGGCCCACATTATATCCATCCTTTCCAGCTCCATTTCATCTACCTGCTCGTAGTCTTCATCAGCCAAATGACAGTTTCCAATCTTCCCAGCTACAAGTCCATCATATGAATGAACTACTGCGGCGAGAAGATCCATATGCTCTCGTGCTACTTCTACAGTCACATTACCGAGATTCTCGGTCTTCAATTTTGTAGCACTTGCTTCTGATCCAATATAATGGGTACATGATGACCCTGACGTGTCTGATCCAGAAGTAGAAGCATGTGAAGGACCTGACGAGCTAGACACAAATGCTGTCTGGAGAGGTGCTCCAGAAGTCTTAGCTTGGGCGTGGCATTGTATAAAGCTGGGTTTTGTGTATATGATGACTTCTGTGCTCTATACTTCATCCTTAGTGCTTCTTCACGCAGTCTAAGAATAAAGTCATTTATATCCAGCTTTATAAGTATACCATTCTGTCTAAGATTAGACACGAATGAGGCCCACTTATCAGGCAATCCATCAGCGAAGTTGCTTACTTTTTCTTCCATAGTTGTTTCCACTCCATGTGTATGCAACTCGCTCATCAAGTGGTAGAATCTGTCTATGACTTCATCTAAACCCTCGTTACCAATTGATGAGAAGTTATCGAATTCCTTCTTTAACTCCTTTGCTTTGATTGCCTTTAACGATGCATTCCCATCATACCTTTTCTCTAGCTCATCCCACAGTTTCTTGGACTGCTTGTTCTCTGAGTACTGGTGGAATATATCTTTGGGGATCGACTGAGTTATCATCGCATAAACTCTTTTCTCAGCATTATACTTTACTTTCTGAGCGTCAGTCATCCCACTTAACGTTAGTTTTACTCCATCTGCTCCCACCGGTGTACTATACCCAACTTCGATAGCTTCCCACAGATTAGGATCTACTCCATTGAGGTAGATCTCAAAACGTTGTTTCCAGTGAGGAAACTCATCTAAAGTCAAGAGCTTTGGTGGTTTATTGTGAATACCCACCTCACTCTCAAGCAGCAGCAGGTTCTGTATTCTTGAGTCCTTCCCCGCAGTAAAGGCTGACATCTGATCTTCCATGGTTACTAAACTTAGAGTCTAATCAAATCAACTTTAACTGGTGCGACTGAAGAATGCGAATGGTCCTCTCGTGCGAATGAACTCTGCGATTGGTTCAACCGTGCGACTGAACAGGGCGATTGGTTCAGTCGTGCGAATGAATCTGGTGCGTGTGAGCTATGCGAACGAAAGGGTTCAGTCGTGCGAATGAGGGTGCGACTAGGTCCAGTCGTGCGAATGAGCACTGCGAATGAGTCTAGTCGTGCGAATGAGTCACTCGTGCGACTGAAGCTGTGTTTTGCGAAAATTTCTAGGTTTGACGGGTTTCAGCCGTAAAAATTCGAAATTTTGCAAGTCCAAATCGTCTAAGTTCGTAGAAACTGAACTTCAATGAGCAGGGAACGTCCAAGATCACTTTTGATGCAAAAGATTGCGTTTTCGTGCAAAAACACAAACTTTTATGCAATCTTGATTGAATCAACACGAAATCAAGAGCAAAGCTCTGATACCACTTGTTAGGACCTGGTATTTGAACGAAATACCGAGTGATTGCGTGTTAAACCAACTCAAATAGTGCGGAATCCTATTTGATTGGCGATCCAATCAGTGAGAACACACGATGAATCAATCAAGAATTGATTTCAACGTCAGAAATCGATTAGGAACCGATCTGATGTGTTCTATGAACTTGGAGAACGATTTGGGAGGCTTCTGGACGGCTAGGGTACGTCTGGAGTCGTAATGGGATGAATGCTTACGTTTTCCCACGAATTGGGTCTATTTATAGGTTAGTATTGGTCAATCGTGCGACTGGGCCATAAGTATGGTTCAGTCGTGCGATTGAACCATGCGGTTGATTCATCCGCACGACTGAGTGTTCAGTCGTGCGATTGAGTCAATCTTATGTGTCAATCATACGACTGATCCAGTCTCCTGGTTCAGTCGTGCGATTGAGTCAATCGTATGAAGTTATTCATGCGTGTGGTCCATTCGCATGGGCCATCCGCATGAGAACTTCATTAAGTTAAGTTTGAATGTTCTATTAATATAACTAATGTGCACTCATTCAAACATTCATAAACCCAATCAATTCAATCACAACTCATTAATGAAATATTAAACATCACAAGTAACAACCAATTCATATCATTTCATTAATCAATTACAATTACATCAAAAACAGACAGACAAGTTCATTACATTACAAATCATGATCTAGGGACATACATGTATCAACACCTTTTTATATGGGGATATAGACAGAGAAGTCTATGTGTGTCAGCCTCCAGGATTTGAAGACGCATAACATCCCAATTATGTGTGCAAACTGGATAAAGCTCTTTATGGGCTGCACCAGGCACCTAGGCTGTGGTATGAGACGCTTTCTCAATTCCTCTTGAAGAATGGCTACACCAGAGGTACAATAGACAAAACCCTGTTTATCAAGAAGTTTGGGAAAGACATTTGGCTTGTCCAAGTCTATGTTGATAATATCATATTTGGTTCTTCAAACGACCAAATGTGTAAGACTTTGAAAGCACTATGAAGAAGAAGTTTGAGATAAGTTCCATGGGAAAAATGGACTTTTTTCTTGGAATTCAAGTGAAGCAGATGCAAGATGGGTTCTTTATCATTCAATCTAAGTATATCAATGACATTTTAGAAAGATTTGAAATGAAGGATTGTAAGCCAGCCAAGACACCTATACCCAGAAATCACAACCTTTGTCCTGACTCTGAGGGAGGATACTGATCAACATCAGTATAGGGCAATAATCGGATCTCTGATGTATCTTATAGCAACTAGACCTGATATCATGTTTGCAACTTGCATTTATGCAAGATATCAGGCTGCTCCAAAGGTATCTCACCTAGTTACTGCCAAAAGAATCCTTAGATACCTTAAAAGAGCTCCCAAGCTGGGTATATGGTATCCTAGAAATCAAGATTTCAATCTCTATGGCTACACTGATAGTGTCTATAGTGGCTGTAATATCAATAAGAAATCCACATCCAGAGGATGTCAATTTCTTGGGGGAAGATTTATCTCCTAGGAATGTAAGAAGCAATCGTGTGTGTCTACACCAATTGCTGAAGCTGAATACATTGCTACTGCAAGTTGCTCTGCTCAGCTGCTCTGGATTCAAAATCAGATGTTAGACTATAGCTTTAATTTCATGGAGACCCCTATCCACATAGACAACAAGAGTGCCATCTCTATCACAGAGAATCCTGTCAAGCACTCCAAGACAAAGCACATTGAC
Organism: Flaveria ramosissima; assembly: GCA_025215565.1. NCBI lineage: Eukaryota > Viridiplantae > Streptophyta > Magnoliopsida > Asterales > Asteraceae > Flaveria > Flaveria ramosissima. The sequence goes on from CM046030.1 coordinate 26,728,474, forward strand.
ATCAGGTATCATTTCATTAGAGATATTTATGAGAAAAACCTGATTAAACTAGTTAAAATTTACTCAAATGAACAATATGCTGATTTGTTCACCAAAGCCTTTGATGAACAAAGATTTAAATATCTAATTACAGCTATTGGGATGATAAACATTGATTAGTTTATCTCTTTTTGAAAACCTTTTAAAATATGTCTTGTATTTGTTGTCCCTTTAAAATCTAAGCCCGGTTACAAAAGGTCTTTCTCAAATTTTCTAAGTATTAGTTCTTCCGAAAAGAAATTTACCCTAGGAAGTTATCTTTATCTATCTTCTGAAGGAAAATTCCTTGCAAAGGAACTTCCTTCAAAGAATTTTTGATCTCGAAAGAACATTTGATCTTATATTAAATAGACTTCCGAAACTTTAAAACTTCTTCTCTCGAAAGACAATTTTATTCTCGGAAGCAAAATTTGTCTTAGGAAGTAAAGATGGCCTCGGAAGAAATTTCTTCGGAAAACTTTTACTCTTGGAAGAAAACCTTACTGTGTAACGGAAATCTTTGGGCCCCACTCTGTAAAAAGGTAAGATTTCATTAATGATGTTGGAATATTTTCAATGGTTTATCCTTACTGCCCCTATCACATCAGAACCCAAAATGTCTTTTCATCTTATCCGTCCGTGATTTTACCCCCATTTAAATCTTCCGACTTTCCTTCATTAATCTTTTTACCCGCTCACAAGCCCTAAATTTCCAACATCTTCTCTGCAACCTACCTTCTCAAATTACTACAATTTCACTGTTGTTTCGAAACAATGGCTCTTAATCCTCAACACAACCAGGTCGCACTCCTTGATTCTTCAAAGGATGCTGAATTTACCCCCAGCATCCAGTTTCTCACTCAATCCATCTACTTTACCGCTCTTACTGTAAACCCCATTGTTTACTCCAACCTTATAGCTGAATTTTAGGCAAATGGTCAAACTGATACACTGAATGGAGTAAGGGTTACACGGTCAAGCATTTGTGGACAAGACTTGATCATATCTGAGCAAACCATCAGGGAGCATCTGGAGCTTCATGATGAAGGCGCTCCTACTGAATTTCCCAAAGCTAATCTTGAAGACACATATACCCAAATGTGATATGGTGGAGATGTAAGCCGGTCAACAGTCTACAAATTCAACTTCTCTTACAACTGGAATTTCCTGCTTCATATTGTTCTCCACTGTATATCCAACAAGTCAAGAGGATGGGATCAAATTTCCTATGATTTAGGTTGCCTGGTTCATGGATTGGTCAGAGACCTCATATATAACTATTCAAAGTTTGTATTGAACAACCTCAGAGGTAACCTTCACATGGAACCATTCTACATGTATCCGAGGTTTATTCAGCACATTATTCATTGTGAGCTAGATCAAGATAATCTTTAACTTGAAGACACTCTTCTTGTCCCTCACATGAGGTCGGGCATCTTCAAGATTCTAAAGAGGGTGTCCTCAAAGTTCTCTGGAAGATTCACTGACCTTCTTCCAGGTATGATTGAGCCTATGGCTCCTGGTGACATCCCTGTAAACCGAACAGGTGATGAACCCACACCAAACACCACCACCTCAATGCCAATTAACACTCCCTACCTCATTAAATTCATTTACTAGAGACGCTCCAAACCAACCCTTGTTTAATCTACTTTGATTGAACAAGCTCCCACTATTCAAGCCAAAAAAGCCTAGAGTGGAAAGATAGGCTCCTACTCAACCTGAGGTCCAACCATCCTTCACCATTGACCTCAACATCAGTGTTGGGTCTCCTTAGTCTCAACCTGATGAGCCTGAAACCCAAACTGTTAGCCCTCAGGTTGGGTCCTAATACTCCCCTGAGCAGCTAAAAAGGGATAGCCAAATCATTGGCTCTATGCCATTAGATATTGATCAAGGTCCCGGGTCACTAGGCATAACTTCTATGTCCTTTACTAACCTATTAACCCAAACTAATGAAGATTTCATGTTCCATCAGGGCCATGATGTTGATCTACCTCACTAATATTTGGATCAACTGAGCCCCAGGGAACCTCTGACTTATAGCCACCATCAGCAAAGCCAAACTTAGGTGTGTCCCACAGATGTGGAGGGGACTCATGTGGACTTAACTGCTACTACTAAGAGTGTCTTATTGGGCTCTCAGGATAGTGGTAACATCTCTGAAATTGAGTCTAAGGCAACCTTGCCTATTGATGCCTCTGAAAGAGACATCACTCTGCAAGGAAAACCAGGGTGCCAAGAAACCACATCTGGTGATGAGGATGAACATACTAGGTATGTTGTCTCATCTCCCCATGATTCTTCGAAGGAAGATAAGGGAAGTCTGCAACTCACCATCAGATACATACTTTCTAAAGTCTCAAATCTTGAATCCAAGGTTAAGACTTTAGAGGATAGGTCTACCACTCAGCAACTTGAGATTGACAATCTTAAAGCCAAACTAGCTGAGACACAGATTGAGAAGTCTGTCAGGCACGTACCTGTTCAAGTCTCTTTATGTTCTTCCTCTAGCTCATCTACTTCTCAAGATGATGCTACCAAAAAGGGGGAGAATGTACAGAGTCAAGCTCAAGAGGAACCAATTTTGGCCATCTCTACCTTATCTTCATTTTACCCCACTCAATAACAATCTTCAACCATCTTCCCTTAGCCTCCCCCAATCACATTTCAAGTGGACCCAAGGATGCTTATTGACCTCAATAGGTGCTTAACTAAATTCCTAATAAGCTCCTCACTTGAACAACCCTCACCGGATGTTGTTGAAGCTTACTTTGGAGTTGAAGAACTTCAAAGGCTGAATGCACCACCTACCACTAAGGAAGAAGTTAGTCAACCTAAGGCCCATGTTGAACCTGAGATTGATTTCGAAGGGGAAATGAGGACTGATGGCCCATCAACTGACTTAGTTGGGACAGGTAGTGCAGCTCCATTCTTTTCCGAAACTGAGATGCAAGCTGCGAAAGGAATCATTGGACTGTCATTCTTATCCAATGACCTGATTATCACAGAGGCCATACTTGATGTAGCCTCTAAGATAAACAATGAGGACTTTCTAAAAACACCTCTCCTTGAAACACCATCAGCACAACAAGATCAACCTCTCTCCCAACTTGAACCCTCTAAGCCAGAGTCTCCTAAGGTTGAATCTTCCGAATACCCCAAAGGAAAGAGGAAAATGACTATGGAAGAACTCTTATAGGAATAAATGTTGGAGAAATTAAGAAGAAAGGTAGTCTCGGTACTGGGAAGTTGCTGGCTACAAGTAGCAAGGCAGCAGAGCAGCCCAAGATGCTATCAACAACAAAAGAAGAATTGAGGTTATTGACAGACTTGTTAATATGGGAGTAGCAAATGAAGAAATGCTACTACTCCTATTGGAAGAGCTAGTGAAGTTAGAAAGGACAACCTTTCTGCAAAAGGAAAAGGAGGAAGCAACTAGGTTGGCCGAGGAGGAAGAGAAAAGAAAAAAGAAGGAAGAAGCTGAGCAACATTTAAGAACTGAGAGGATAGCTTTCTAGTGCTCTAGAGGCTATTCTTAGGAGGAGCTGAGTCCTCATGATAATGACACGATCTTGTGGCTTTTCCACAAAGAACAATCAGATTGCCAAGGAGAGGAAGAAGGCTTCAAGTGAGAAGGTGAAAGAAAGAAGAAGGAGGAGGAAGCCAAGCTTGCGGCTGCCAAGAAGATAGGAGACAAAGCCTAGATGAAGGCATATCTCTGGGCCCATGGCTTCTCTGACAAGCAAGTTGGTCCAATGACTAAGAAGGCCCTGCAGCGACATGTCAGTGATATCAAGGCTCACATTCGCTCAGGAAGAAGGAAGGAGGTGTTTCAAACACCAAGTGTTTAGAGGAGTCTACCCACATATGTTCCTAAACCACAACCTCAACCTGAACTCGCACCCTATCCTTTTCCCATCAAAACTGAACTAACCATTGAACCTTTCACCCCTGAACCTACAACCTTACCCTCATCCTCACCCATTGTCTCAAGCAACCTCCACCACTACCCATCCTTAAACCTAAAACACTACCCAAAACCCAACCATCAACCACCCATCCATCACCCACGCCATCCTCTTAACCATCAAAACCTCTAACCTTGGAAGAGTTTAAGGAGATCAAGAAGAAGCTCATCAAGTGTACCACTCTGAGCGAAATCTCTTGTGAGAAGGAGTCTATCAAATTAAGATTCATTGATGGCTCTTCCTTTCCCTCACAAGAGAGGCATTCCTTGATTTGCCTATGGGAACTTTGGACCAGGCACTTCAACTCCTTGCAACTAACTCTGATTCACTTAATGAAGAAGAGAAGAAGCTAAGAAGAAGGCTGGTGACTCTGCTGGACACAAGAAAGGGGGATAAGCTGTCGTCTCAAACCCTTGTTCCTCGGAAGATGGTTGTCTAGTGGAGGTTTGAAGAATCTTCTCACAACTTTGTTGTGGAAAGAGAGAATGGTGAAGTCAATCGACTCAATACACCATCTCTACTACACTCAAGCAGGTTTGATATTGCTGAGTTAGCAGAGAAATCATTCTCCAACCCCTCCAACTCTTAAGTAGCTGCTCATATCAGGAACAAATTGAGCAGTCTTCATCTTTCTGAACTGACCACAAGGGCAAAGATTGAAGAAGAGTTGAAAGTAAGAGAGAAGGAAGAAAAGAAAAATCAACCAAAGGAAAGACCTTCCTATAGATGGTTGAAGGCCCTAATTTAGAATCCATAGTTAGATGGGTGTATGACTACAACTCCCGTCAACTAACTCTCTATAAAGGGCCACAACAAAGGGTACATATCATCAAGAGTAACAGACTGGACCTATTACCTACAAATGACTTGTACAAACTTCTCAGCACCACCTCCGAAACGAACAGAGAAACAGATAAATATATTCTTTCCCTGGTGCTGAAAGTTTTGAGAAGCCGAAGAAAGTGAAGTTTTGGTAGCATCAGCCTAGGGGGAGTTTGTTGGGTCAAATAAGGTTGGTGCAACACAAATAACACTTAGAACAATTTTAGTGCAACTGAAAAAAGTCCTCTCAAGCTTATCTACACTTCCGAAGTCAAGTTGAAGAATTTCCGAAGCCTAAGTAAGAAGAACTTCCGAAGAGAATCTAAGTCTTCCGAAGACTAAGTTACTCCTCTTCCAAAGCTAAACACTTAGAAGGTTTAAGACAAAGACTTCCGAAGAACAAAGTCTAGAAGACCAGCAGAAGTCTCGCAAGAAGTTACTTCTACCGAAGTATAATTGGCTTCGGAAGAACATATTCTTCCAAAGCCAGTTTACCATCAGAAGTACCAACTATGAACCAGTGGACAAAAGTATAGTCGGTCTGACAACCACTGTAACCTCTAATATACTGCATGGCGCTTTCCCACGCCAAAAAGGATCCCATGATCCTGTACCAATCTTACCATGTACTTGACCATACTTTATTCCACTGTTTACCTTTTATTAGTTAGTACAATTACCATCTTTAGTTGGTGACAAAAGGTAAGTCATGGAATTGTCATAACTACCTAATCTAGGATAATATTTTATCTTAGATACCTTACTTCTAGCAATGTAGTATTTGTTTAGTAGTAAGTTTCAGCCGGTAATCTAAGTATAACTGGTTGTACATAGTAGTATATACAGTTTCACATTGTAACTCAGTTAGTATGCTTATAAAAGTCTTGTAAACTTTGAGTTGAGAAGTAATATATACAAGTATATTGAAAACCATCTGTTGTGTTTTTTTACTTAGTATATTATTATCAACTCATTTGAAGATTCCGCATCATCATCCGAGTGCATTTAAGTGAGCCTGAGAGATAATGCTATGTGATTAACCGTAACCGATCCGGCAACTCTCTATGGGATTCATCAGGCTCCTAGGAAAGGTATGAGACACTCTCTACCTTTATTCTGAGAAATGGATACATCGGAGGATCCATAGACAAAGTTCTCTTCATAAAGAAAGTTAATTTGGATATCATTTTGGTACAAGTACATGTGATGACATTATATTTGGTTCTACAAATGAGAGATTATGTAAAGACTTTGAGAGTCTCATCTAGTCCAAGTTTGAGATGAGTTTTATGGGAAAACACACTTTCTTCTTGGGGTTACAAGTAAAACATACACCTGATAGGATCTTCATAAATCAATCTAAATATGTTCAAGACATCCTAATGAGATTTCAAGCTACTAATGCTAAATATGCTAAATCATCTCTATCTAGAACATGTTCACTAACTCCTGATCTTGAGGGGGAACTAGTAGATTAGTAGCAGTATAAAGCCATCATTTTATCTCCCATATACCTCACAACAAGCAGACCAGATATTATATTTGTCACATGTCAATGCTCAATATTCCAAGCTGCTCCAAAATTGTCACACATGATAGTTGCAACAAGGATTTTGAAGTATCATTAAGGGGAACCTAAGTTGGGATTATGGTATCATAAAAAGGTTGACTTCAATCTCTATAGATATATAGATAGTGACTATGGAGGATGCAACATCAACAAGAAATCCACCTAAGGAGGATGTCAATTTCTAGGGGGAAGATTAGTTTCATGAAAATGCAAGAAGCAAACTTGTGTGTCTACATCAACTATTGAAGCATAGTACATTGTTCCTATAGTTGATGTGCTTAGGTGCTATGGATTCAAACTCAACTTAGAGATTATGGAATAACCTTCATAAACAATCGAATTCACATTACAACAACAGTTCCATCTTGTAAGGTCCCATTCCCCGGAAGCCTCACAGTTGGTTAATCATAGCATAAAATCATTTTAATAACAAAACAATGCAGCGGAATAAAATAAACATTCACTTAAAACTTGCAGTTGATATTGTAACCATACATTTGTCCTTCAATTGTAAATAAAACATAGTACTTTATCTTAAATTACAATAAAAGATTTCATAAACAGGAATGCCATCAATTACCATCCAAGTAGCCCCCAACCAGGTGCCATCCCCAGCATCAGCATTTACCTGCCAACTATTATGCATAAAAGTCAGCTTCGCTGAGTGAGTTCTAGTTTTAAATAATATAAGAAAATATAAACTTTATCCTTCATATAATGATCATACATACATCATAATACATAACTTTGCATATTAATAAGCATGTTCATTATCTTTCATTCTTTCATTATCTTTCGCTTCATTATAAACAAGATTTCACAAGGCAAGAGCTCCCTGTTGATCGACAACGAATGTCGATCCATGTCGGTACACATGAAAACGGTAGCTAACCCCCGACAGTTGATCCACATTGCAAGGCACATAGCCCACTCATGAATACGGATCCATCATCATACATCAGACTCACATAAGTGAAGTCTATCATAGTGCTTGCAAGACTTTTCATCATCAAACGGGCCCGGGGTAACATTCATTAAGTTCCACTTTTCATTAATATTTTCTTCCATTTTAATATATAATACTTAGCTTACGAGTACACAACATACCAAGTACAATTCTTCATAAAAAACATAACCGACCCTCCGCAGGACAGCAGGGGTTCGGGGGCGGCAGCCCCTGACAATGGGGTCTTAGGGGCAGCAGGCCCTAGTGGGGTCCAAGGGGCAACGCCCCTTGTTAGCGCAAAAAAAAATTATTTTTAAACATATATATAGCACATTTCCTTATAGAAAAATCGATCTTTCTGTTAAAACCTCTTAAAATCTTGGTCATTTAAAAACGTATTTTTAGTATGCATAACAACCCCAAAACATAGAAAAACTTATAAATAAGGGGATCTAGAACTCACCTGGATACCGTGATTAACTTCTAGACTAAGCTTTCTAGGCTAGGATCACACTTCATAGCCGTAGATAAGTTAACACTAAAAGGGGTTAATTTCTGCCTAATTTCACTGCCAGATAAGCACTTTCGCTGCCAGTTTCGCTGCCAGTTTCACTGACAGTTTCGCTGACAGTTTCACTGAAAGTTTCGCATGGCAGTTTCGCCCAACTTTCATTGGAATTCCATGGCTGCGAATTACCAGCGAAACTATGGTTTCGCAGAAAACTCGCAGTTTTGCAGCTTGAACAGCCAGTTTCGCTGGATGCACAGACAGTTTCGCAGAACGCATAAAAATTACGAACCAGCTCGTTTTTAACCCAAAATCGCAACTTTTTATGTCCAATCTCTTAGTTTATCAACCATGAGGCTATATCTAAGATTTTTACATGTTTCATACGTAAAAATGTGACCTTTATGCGGTTTTTTGCCACTTTTCAAAACCCAAAACCCTAGAATCTGGGTTTGATCAACAGAAGGGTTTAGAGGCCGATTCTTACCTGGATTTGTTGCTCCTTTCTTATGGTTGATGCTCCAACACCCAGATCTTCAATCTCTTAACCTTTAAAGCTCCAAATCTTGAGTTTTCTTCACTTTCTCTCTCTACTTTGTCTCTCTATGAATTTGGGTCGCTAGGGTTCAAATGAGGAAGATGATGGCTGGTTAAGTGGCTTAAGGGCTGATTATGGGACTTTAATCCCTTAGGCTACTACCAAATAAGGCTAATTTAGCCCATGGCCATATCTTTACTTTATTAAATACCCATTAATTAAGCCCATTATCCTTGATGACTTGTTTTGACTTATCGGGGTGTTACACATCTTAATCACCAACATATGGGTTTAGCATTCAAAGACAAAACACATTGATATCAGGTATCATTTTATTCGGGATTGTGAAGAAAAGAAAATTATGAAACTAGTTAAAATTCATACAAATGAATAATATGCAGATCTTTTCACAAAGGCATTTGACCAAATAAAGTTTAAATATCTTGTATCTGCTATTGGGATAATGTACTTTGAATGAAATTTAATGAATTATAAAATGAAATTTGATAAAATTATGAAAATTGCTTTCTTGATAACAGAACTAGGTCTCTGCCGATTACCGTAATTAAGTAGATAAGAGTACTTCGGCACATGTCTTGTAAAAGATCCGGTAAGACCCACTTCTATCTGTCAATAGGTGGTGACTCCGTAGTTTTTGTCTGAAAAGACTGTTCCATCATCCACTGTCGGTCTTATAATTATGGTGGTAATAGTTTTAAAATAATACTATTATATATTTTCCCTAAACTATAATCAATATTTCTTCCCACCATTGTTATCATCCAAACATATAGAGAGCAAAAACCTTCAAAAAGAACTTTCATCTCCTCAAAGCCCTACACAAACTCAATTCTTTTCCAAATAGTTGCTCTTAACCTAGAATTCTGATCATATCACAACGTAGGTACTTCACTTGAACCCATTGGTGATTCAGTTTATGACCCTGTTCTAAACTTCCTTCACAATAGCAACTATGCTTTTGCCATTTCGATCGACCTAATGATTTATGCCCCACATATTAGACAATTCTAGAGTACATGTTCTATTCAACGAGAACATGGATCCAAGGTCCTGACTACGGTGGTGCAAGGACTGAAGATCACCATCCCTTGCGCAAAGCTTTATCAACATCTACAACACAATGATGAAAATGGTGAATCTTTATTCTCTAAAGTGGTGAGTTCCACTTTCAAGGAGATGGGATATGAAGGACCACTTCCAACATCCACTTCTCTAAATCCATGGTATATCATAACTGGAGAATCATCTTTCATATCTTTCTTTATTCTTTATCGAACAAGTCGAGTGAATGGGATCAAGTTCCATTGGATTTAGCCAGGGCTATCCATGGACTTGTAAAACAACATAGTTATAACTTCCCAAACTTCATTTTTCAAATTCTTTGCAAAATTATAAGTGCCGCTGAAAAGTTTAAGTTTTTTATGTACCCAAGATTTATTCGACTAATATTAAATGAAGAATTGGGTAATAAACTTATAATTGAAGGAGATATATATGCTTGGAACTTTACCCAAAGCAATATTCTCAAAGTTCAAGGCTACTCCTAAATAATTTTCAGGGAAGGTCACTTCCTTGTTTGTTCATATGATTAAGGTCACTAAGCCTTAGGGTGGCAGTGTGGCTACACCCTTCACTTCTGATCCCACACCCTCCACATCAAATCTAAAAGTGCACAAAAAGAAGCGAACCCAAATAAAGCTCACAGAAGAAGGTTTCTCTTCCTTCTTCTGAGCAGACCCACGCCATCCCTATTTGCCCCGAATAAAGTCCCAACACTCTGTTGAGAAACCAAAAAGGGATACCTATATAATTGAGAAAACTAATGAGGAAGAAGTCTTACTAGGATCTGGTTCCCATCCCAGTCCATTAGACTCAGCTCCTTATAATCCCAACTACATGTCTACTACCCATGATAAGGATGTTCAAACTACCATTCAGCATGACCCATATCTTCCTATTCCCATATATTATAGACGTTGGAGAGTGATGTGTATGTTCAAACATATGACCCACATCCTATACGTGAAGAGATTGGCCAAAGGAGAGAAAGGGTCAATGTGAAAGAGTGTTGGTCCAATTGATCGATATATAGTGCAAAGGATTCATAAAACATGCATAATCCACTGATCAAACATCCATAAATAATCAACACAAAGACCAAGTTTCAAATGATTTCAATAAACATCCAAACACACACAATAATGAATAACAAAGGCTCAAGATGAATACAATGAACTTCTAGCCACCAAAACAGAATTGCAACAAAGAGAATTTTGTATTAGGGTTTTGCAGAACTTGCTTACAATGAGAGAAACAATTCAATATATAAGCAGCCCTAGTTTCGCTGAGCGAAACTGTCTAGTCCATGACCTAGTTTCGCCCGGCGGCAAAACACAGATTCGTTGGGTTAACTAGGCCAGTTGACTATGAGCGAAACTATAAATACAAATTACAAACTAAGGAATCTAACATCAAACCTATTACATTAATAGCTAAACACTAAATAAGATGAGTCCAACCTAATCTAGATCTTCAAATAGGTTGTCTCTATTGCTGATCCATCACTTGATCAGCAGGACAGAGATAACATCATTAGGACCTCAACCACGAAAACTCACCTTGAGGATGGCTCTTTGGAGTCATCCCTTGAGGAGAGTAATCCAGGGCACCAAGAAACCACATCTAGTGGTGAGAGTGTAGAGTCTCGACCTAGGATCTCATCTAGTCCTAAGGATTCCATAACTGTGGATAAAGGAAGTCTCTAACAGATATAGGAATTTACGGAACATAACCTTGAGCTTGCCCAAAGATTATATGCCGAGCAATCAGAGAATGCATGAGATCAAGGTTATGCTGAAAGAGTCATAGTTTTTGAATTTGAGAACTGTCTACTGAAAGCTTCAATAGATAGAGTCCTTGAGGTAGAAGCTCAACTCAGGATTCTCCAAGACCAGACTGCAAGAGTTACTACCCTAAAATCTCAACTAATAACTCTTCAGCAGTCAACAACCAAGGCAATAGACCTTGAACTTAAGGTTGTATCCATATAGGAAACCATTGAGCTTCAATGATCCATCATTCTTAGCCTTCAAGTCTCTTCAGCACCACAAGAACCTTTAGATGTGCCTTCCTCCATTCTCTTAGTGTCATCTGTAATCTCAAATGATGCTACCAAAAAGGGGGAAGATAAGCTCAAAGAAGCTGAAGACATTCTTCTGGGTCTGGCCAATCAAGTTGTCAACCTTTCACAACCAATTTCATTTTCCTCAAGATGGAATGAATAATATGACCCTCTATCTGAAGCTAAATCCAAACGAAATAATCTTTTGGATAGATAGGTTATGATATTTCGGAAGAGAAAGAAATGGAATCCAGAAGAATAATGAGGAGGATGAACCAAAAACTTCAACTTGGGAAGAAAATGATGGCTATACTAAGAAGATCTAGCACTTTTCTCTCTCTCTCTATCTCTCAAAAAAAGAATTGATGAATCATAAAAGAGAGAAGTAGATCTAGGACTGGAAGCCACTCCCAAAGCATTTGCTGAATAAGAGGCTCCACTACCGAGACTGCTATCAGAAGCTGCGGAAGAGCTAAAGAAATCATCTACTGATACAACTGTCAAAACGACCAGACAAGAGGCTTCTTCAATAGATAAACTATTAGGAAGAATGATAGTTTAAACAAGAGGAACCAAACATTGGAAGATGATATGTAGAGACATGGGGTGACACTTGAAGAAAAATCAAGTCAACTTTATAAAGTTCACAAGTACACACCTGAGTCTAAACTCAATAAATCAACTGAGGTGGTATTTGGTCAACCGGATGTTGAAACTGAAACCCTAGTTAGCTCTGAGGTGAATTTGGAAATAGATGGCTAGAAGTCACCAAGGATGCTGAGAGAGTGGAGAAAATTGTTGATGATCCAAAGTCAACTGGTGAGGCATCAGATGTACCTACTAGACCTTCAGCAGTCAGACCTACTACAATCTCTACCTCAGACAATAGTAAGATACCTATGAATACTGAAAAAGAAGTTGAGAAGGAGTCTCATGAAAGAAGAGCCAAATTCCTAATGACAAAAAGGATGGAGATGTTCCCATATGTGACATCCGGTAAATTTCCGTTACCAAACTCCGTTAGCTTCGTTAAGTCTTGCATACACATGTCGTGAGCACACACTAGTTGTCGTTTAACGTTGGTGACCTAATAATAATGAATAATGTCAAATTATTGATAATCTAATTGATTATGTGATTATTGTATTATGTTTATGTGTTTGCATGTTTTTATATGTTAATTGAGAATTAATCGCGTAACGTGGAAACGTGTGTATTAATTCGTATGTTTGTGTTTTATAAAGATAAAACATATAATTTGTTACCATGAGTTATATGTTTAGTATTGTAGTTAAAAATCATTTAAAAGTATTTAAAAGAGTGCTTTTTTTAATAAAATGCAAAACACAAGGGCCTAAGTTGTCATTATGCAAAGTTAACTTAAACAAAACAAATCCCAACCCTAATCCCACCCATTGCGGCCGTGAATCCCTTCTCCCACCTCTCCCTTGCGAAAATCAGCCAAGAACAAGCATCACAACATCAATTGATTCGAATACAAGGCACACAACTCGTAGGAATCACCAATTGCAAGTTAATACACGTGTAAAGGTTAGATTTCTTCATGTTTTCGTGAGTTTTTGTTTAGGGCCGAACCCTAATTCGTGAATTGGCCTTCATGGGGTCGAAATTGATGTCTATTGTTGATGTTTATATGTTAGTTAGGTTGATTACATGTTAGTTAACGTGGATTACGTATGAATTACATGTTCTTAGTGGTTTAATCATGGGTTTTGATTCTAGTCAAACCCTAATTCGAATTTTGGTATGATTTTGTATGGATGATCATTGTTTGATGAATGTGTGATGATTAGTAAGTGTATGAATGTTAGGAATCATGAATCTTGCAAGAAATTGATGATTTGGTGTTGATGTTCATAGCTTACTAATAATAGTAACTTTATTTTGCATGTAATGATGATCTAGTGATGGATTGATGTTATGGATGTGTTCATGATGATGATTAGAGACTAGATTGTGGTTATGAATGCTAGAAATCTTTGAATGCATGTTGTTGGTTCATAACTTGCCAAAAGTAGAAACATTTGTTTATGAAGATGGTTAGATTATGGTGTTTAGGTAATGTTAATCATGTCTAGATATTGTATGGAGCTTGAGATGGTATAATTATGTTGAATTCATGCATGCTTTGGATGTTTGATAGATTTTGGGATGTTCTTTCCCAAAAGGGAAACTTTATTTGTGTAAAGTTTGATGTATGATGATATGAACATGTTTGGGATATTAGGAGCATGTTAGTATGATCATGGATGAATTCTAAGGTGATGAAACATGTTGAATTAGTTGTATGGGATGTTTTGGATAATCATGGATGATATTTGGATTTTGGTGATCATGTATGAAGTGGGTGTTGATTAGTTGCTAGGATATCATGTTTGGGTTTGGTGAGTAATGATTATGGTGTATGTTGAATGCTATGGGCATGGCTATGATTTAAGTGTTATGTATGGATAATGTAGCATGTGTATGATACTATTTGAATGTTAATCATGTATGTTATATGTGCTCATTGGCTTTATTTGAATTATAACTCATAATGTCACCAACGGGTCAAACGGGTCAACTAGGTCAAACGTGTCTATTTTTCTGAAAGTTTGAGTCTTTGGTTTTGGTATGCTTAGGGTTTCACATATCTTTCATTTACACGTACTTATGTACTCACATGATCTAGGTAACCTTTGAAGGTTGGTTATCCTCTCGTTTCTCAAATAAACCCTAAGTACTCTTTGCATACATCAGGTGAGTTCATGCCCCACTCCTTACTTAATCTCTTTTGGGGGAGATAGCATACTGGTATTTTACGAACGCTTTTAATATTTAAGTTGTGTATAATATTAATATAGTGCTGTTTATCATGGGAAAAGTCCTCACACTTTCGAATTGTTAATATTTAATAGCGGGGAAACTTGGGTAGTAATACTGGGTCTGACGAGCCCCACCTGTGTGACTCGAGGTCAACCGGGTGCAATTTGTCCTATTGAACATTGTCACGACATGGTAAGTCGTGACAGGAGGCAACAACAATCACAGTCAGCTTCAATTGCGAAATCACTATGTATTAATATTTGCTGTTAATAGACTAGCTATCTATTACAATACACTGCTTATATATATCACAACTGTTTATATGATTATTGAACTCAAACTCTTGAACTCACCAACCTTTGTGTTGACATTTTAGTATGCTTTTCTCAGGTCATTAGCTGCTTGCCTCTAGGAGCACTCCACGGTTCACTTGCATACTAAGACTCGGTTTTCAAGACATTAGCATTTTAATGATTATGGTTTACTCTTTTGGGTTGGCACATGTTTTGCCATATTTATACTTTTATTTGTTTGAGTTGTTTTCAAAACGCTTCCGCACTGTTTCAAACTAAATCTTTGGTTGTTTTATTTTACTTGTGGCATATAGAGTCGTTCTATGTAACTACTGACTGTGATCCTGGTTTGTTCACACGCCTCGCGGTAAAACCCCGCACGTGGATTTTGAGGGTGTGACAGATTAGTATCAGAGCCATTGGTTATAGGGAACTAGGTTGCATACACACTAGACTATAACCGCACACAGTTAGTTAGTTACCTGTACTTTATTTTCATCTACTGTATACTCATTGGCATACACGTCACACTGTCTGCAGCATGGCATCGTCATCAAGAGCTTCTGGAAAACGACCTGCATCACCTGCGCGATCCGAGTCCCCACCTCCTGCACCTGTACCTGATGATGGACTCGACTGGCCTCGTTTAGATTATCCTCGAGGGGAGTTTGACTGGGATCAACCTTTCGTGTTGATGAAGCGTGACCCCCCAAGAGACTGGAGTTTTTATCCTAGGTTTGTCAATCACCTCATGTATAGGGAACGCGTGCCCGAGCCGAGACCCAGAACGAGAGGTAGCTCTGATCAAGCAGTGCCTTCACTACCCCGGACGGTGCAGTCCAACGAGCAGTTGATTGCTGCATTGGTGGCAGCATTAGATACAGAACAGCATCGAGTCAGGCGACTCATTAGCGACGTTTGTACACTACAGACCGAGGTGTACAACCTAAGGCATAAGGTGGATGAACTTGAGGGGCGCCATGGAGAGACCCTAGACGGGTGCTACCAAATGGGGGACGGGATCGTAGCCCTCAGTGGACGCGTGGCTGCTCGCGAGCAGAGGGATGCTGTGGTTGATGATAGGATTGCTACTTTGGAGGCACAGCTAGCAGCACTCCAGATTGCTATAGCTCCTGCTCCTACAGTCGAACCTGAGGAGGAGGAACCTGAGGAGGAGGAACCTGAGGAGGAGGAGGAACCTGAGGAGGAGGAACCCGAGGAGGAGGAGGATGAGAGTGATGGATCTGATATTGTCGATTGATTTTCTTACATGACTTGGACTACCTAGTGTTTTCTTTGAAACCTATGTGGGAAGGGTTGTTTCCCACTCGAACGACAAACTTAAATTTTGACATTGATGAATACATTGTGACTTATTTGCAATTTATTTACTTTGGTTATTATTTTTGTTATGAATGTTGTGGTTGTGATGATTTATTATTCCTTTATTGTTTACTGTACTTCAATGAGATAAATGTGTTTGATGTTACTCATTATTGTATTTGTGGATGTAAAGTGAACAATGGACGCACGTGGACGTGGTCGTGGACGTGGTCGTGGGCGCGGTCGCGGACGTGGCGCCGGAGACCATGGCGCCGGAGATCATGGCGCTGGTGCCGTTAATATGACCCCTGCTGAGTTAGCTGCCCTGATTCAGGCAGCGGTGGCTGCTGCCCAAGCGGGACAGCCAGCAGGTAAACAATGATTGAAAATTAAACCGAATATCTTGTATAACCGTATAGGTTGTCTGATCAATAATTGTTGTGTTAAAGCAGGACCACCGGCATGTACTTATAAGTCCTTCATGGACTGTAAGCCCCATACCTACAGCGGTACTGAAGGCGCTGTGGGACTAGTACGCTGGTTCGAGAAGACGGAGTCCGTATTCTCCAAGTGCAACTGTCCACCTGCTGATCAGGTGAAATATGCCACCGGGACCCTGGAAGGTGCCGCCTTATCCTGGTGGAATGCACAAGTCCAGATGTTGGGACAAGCACTGGCTAATGGACTGCCGTGGGCTGAGTTCAAAACCATGATGACCGAGGAGTACTGTCCTCGCAATGAGGTGCAGAAGTTGGAGATAGAGTTCTGGCAACTGAAAATGCAGGGCTCAGAAATCGAGGCTTACACCACTAGAACTCACGAGCTAGCAACATTATGCCGGGGAATGGTAAATGAGATGCATAAAAGGATCGAGCATTACATAGGGGGACTTGTACCCGAAATTCAGAGTATGGTAACTGCTTCTAATCCAACCACCATACAACAAGCCATTCAGTTAGCCCATAAGCTAATTGACCAAGCCGTCGAACAAGGACGTCTACCCAAGCGGGGCGCCGTGGCAAGCGTGCCCGATAACAAAAGAAAGTGGGATAGTACTAGCAACACCAAAGCATCATCATCTTCAGGCGGTCAACCTCAACCTCAGCAGCAACAACAACCGGTCCAACAACAACGGAAGTTCGACAACAATCGTAACTTCCACCAAACGACTGCAATTAATCAAGGACCCAGTGGTTTGGTGGAAGACACCCGAAGTGCAACCGGTGCAACTATCATCACGTGGGACGATGTGATAGCTTCAAATGTCAGCGTTGTGGTAAAATTGGACACGCCGCGAAGGATTGCCGTGGTGAGCTGGTTAGGAGGACACAACAACCCCAGGAAACTCCTAAGGGTTGTTTTGAATGTGGAAAAGAGGGGCACTACAAGCGAAATTGCCCACAACTAAGGAGAAATGGAATGGCAACAATGGAAATGGACACAACAACAACAACAATAACAACAACAACAACAATGGTAACAACAACGGTGGAAATGGCAATGGTAATGGTGGTAACAAGGATGGAGCAAAAGGGAGAGCCTTCGTCATTGGCTCAGGTGAGGCTCTAAATGATCCTACAACTGTTACTGGTAGATTCTCTGTTAATGGTTGCTTTGCTACGGTACTATTCGATACTGGAGCTGATAGGAGTTTCATGTCCTTAAAATTCTGTAGTCTTTTAAGTGAATTACCCTCCGCCCTAGAATCTAAATACACCGTAGAGTTGGCTGACGGTAAACAGATTCACGTAACGCATATCCTTAAAGACTGTAAGATAGAGCTTGCTGGTCATACTTTCGCTATAGATCTTATGCCTGTTACTCTGGGGAGTTTTGATGTTGTGATAGGCATGGATTGGCTTTCTAGCAAGCAAGCATAAGTTATATGTCATGAGAAGATCATAAGAATTCCTGTTGATGACACAATTTTGACAGTCCGAGGTGATAGAAGTGGTGCTGTGATAGGTATCATCTCGTTCATGAAAGCCCAAAAGTTACTACGAAAGGGTCGTGTGGCTATTCTAGCGCTTGTAACTGATAAGCAGGCGAAGGAAAGGAGAATGGAGGATATTCCCATAGTGCGCGACTTTCCAGAGGTGTTTCCAGAGGATCTTCCTGGATTACCACCTTATCGTCAAGTGGAATTCCAAATTGAGCTAACTCCCGGCGCAGCCCCGATTGCTAGAGCACCTTATCGATTAGCACCGAACGAACTACAGGAGTTGTCGTCACAACTCCCGGAGCTATTAGATAAAGGTTTTATTCGCCCTAGTACATCACCCTGGGGAGCCCCTGTCCTGTTTGTTAAGAAGAAGGATGGCACGTTTCGGATGTGTATTGACTATAGGGAGCTAAATAAAGTAACAGTCAAGAACCGATACCCTCTACCCCGTATCGATGACTTGTTTGAACAACTCCAGGGATCAAGTTACTATTCGAAGATTGACTTGAGATCTGGCTATCATCAACTCAGAGTCCGCGAAGAAGACATTTCCAAAACCGCGTTTCGTACCCGCTACGGTCATTATGAGTTCTTGGTCATGCCTTTTGGGTTGACAAATGCACCTGCTGTGTTCATGGACCTCATGAACCGTGTGTGCAAACCCTACCTCGATCAGTTTGTCATTGTGTTTATCGATGATATACTGATATATTCCAGGACGAAGGAAGACCATGAGGAGCATTTGCGAATGATCTTAGAGCTACTGAAAAGGGAACAGCTGTACGCCAAATTCTCTAAGTGTGACTTTTGGATACGCGAGGTACAATTCTTAGGTCATATTGTTAATGAGAGAGGGATACATGTTGATCCTGCCAAAATTGAGGCGATCAAGAATTGGACCACACCTAAAACGCCGAGTGAAATAAGACAATTCTTGGGATTAGCAGGTTACTATCGACGATTCATAGAGGGATTCTCTAAGATCGCACAACCTCTCACAGCTTTGACTCACAAAGGGACTACATACAAATGGGGTGAAAGCCAAGAATCGGCTTTTCAATCGTTAAAGCAGAAACTATGTACCGCGCCGATACTAGCACTGCTAGAGGGGACGGATGACTTTGTGGTGTATTGTGATGCATCCATTCAAGGATTGGGTTGTGTCTTAATGCAGCGAGACAAGGTGATAGCCTACGCCTCGAGACAATTAAAAGTTCATGAGAAGAACTATACTACTCATGACTTAGAGTTGGGTGCTGTAGTCTTTGCCTTAAAGATTTGGAGACACTACTTGTACGGTACCAAGTGCACTATCTACACCGATCACAAGAGTCTTCAACATATCTTTGAGCAAAAGGAATTGAATATGAGGCAACGACGTTGGGTGGAGCTGCTAAACGACTATGATTGCGCTATTAAATACCATCCGGGAAAGGCGAATGTGGTTGCTGATGCCTTAAGCCGGAAGGAAACAGCTAAACCCAGACGGGTGCGAGCCTTACAGCTTACTATCAGTACTCAACTGCCTAAACAAGTTAAGGAGGCACAGGTAGAAGCTTTAAAAGCAGAAAATATTAGTTCTGAGTCGTTGAGAGGAATGGATAAACAGCTGGTGATGAAGGAAGATGGAATTCGGTATTTCATGGATAGACTTTGGGTGCCTGCCTATGGAAATTTGAGAGACCTGGTTATGAGTGAGGCACACAAATCTAAGTATTCTATACATCCTGGATCTGATAAAATGTATCATGATCTGAAGGCGCACTATTGGTGGCCTAATATGAAAGCGGATGTGGCTACATATGTGAGCAAGTGCTTGACCTGCTCGAAGGTAAAGGTGGAATATCAAAAACCATCCGGACTATTGCAGCAACCCGAGATACCGATGTGGAAATGGGAACAAATCTCCATGGATTTTATTACCAAGCTGCCCAGGACTAGTACTGGTTGTGATACAATATGGGTTATTGTGGATCGATTGACAAAATCTGCTCATTTTCTTGCAATAAAGGAAACTGACAAGATGGAGAAGTTAACCCGCCTGTACCTCAAGGAGATCGTTTCCAGACACGGTGTACCGATCTCAATTATCTCTGATCGTGACGCTCGTTTCACGTCACACTTCTGGCAATCATTGCAGAAATCTTTGGGAACACGATTAGATATGAGTACTGCTTATCACCCGCAAACGGATGGCCAGAGTGAGCGTACCATACAGACGTTGGAAGATATGCTACGTGCTTGTGTAATTGATTTCGGGAATAACTGGGAAATTCACCTGCCATTGGTGGAATTTCTTATAACAACAGTTATCATACTAGCATACAAGAAGCACCTTTCGAGGCTTTGTATGGGAGAAAATGTAGATCACCTGTTTGTTGGGCGGAAATTGGCGATAGTCAACTGACTGGTCCCGAGTTGATTCATGAAACAACTGAGAAGATCGTACAGATACGGAACCGTATGGCAGCAGCGCGAGACCGACAAAAGAGTTATGCTGATAAGAGACGGAAACCTTTAGAGTTTCGGGTTGGTGACAAGGTTTTGTTGAAAGTTTCACCATGGAAAGGCGTAGTTCGGTTTGGCAAGCGAGGGAAGCTAAACCCGAGGTACGTTGGACCATTTGAAATAGTGGAAAGAATAGGTCCAGTGGCCTATCGTCTAGCCCTACCTGATTCGCTAAGTGGAATCCATGATGTATTTCATGTATCAAACTTAAAGAAATGCATAACTGATGAAACGATGGTCGTACCACTGGAGGAGGTTCAAGTGGATGAGCAACTACGTTTTATTGAAGAACCAGTTGAGGTGATGGACCGTGAGGTGAAAACACTTAAGCAGAGCAAGATACCTATTGTCAAAATCCGTTGGAATTCGCGACGTGGACCGGAATTCACATGGGAACGGGAAGATCAAATGAAGCTTAAGTACCCTCATCTATTCGAGAAGACGATGTCTGCAGACGAAGGTATTGATTTAAATTTCGGGACGAAATTTCTTTCAACATAGGGATGATGTGACAACTCATCCAAAACTCACTCGATTTCGATTTCTGTGTGCCAATGCAGTAGACCAGTGATGGAACACTCTCACCATGTAACGCAATTTTCGGGACGAAAATTCTTTCAACATGGGGATAATGTGACATCCGGTAAATTTCCGTTACCAAACACCGTTAGCTTCGTTAAGTCTTGCATACACGTGTCGTGAGCACACACTAGTTGTCGTTTAACGTTGGTGACCTAATAATAATGAATAATGTCAAATTATTGATAATCTAATTGATTATGTGATTATTGTATTATGTTTATGTGTTTGCATGTTTTTATATGTTAATTGAGAATTAATCGTGTAACGTGGAAACGTGTGTATTAATTCGTATGTTTGTGTTTTATAAAGATAAAACATATAATTTGTTACCATGAGTTATATGTTTAGTATTGTAGTTAAAAAACATTTAAAAGTATTTAAAAGAGTGCTTTTTTTAATAAAATGAAAACACAAGGGCCTAAGTTGTCATTATGCAAAGATAACTTAAACAAAACAAATCCCAACCCTAATCCCACCCATTGCGGCCGTGAATCCCTTCTCCCACCTCTCCCTTGCGAAAATCAGCCAAGAACAAGCATCACAACATCAATTGATTCGAATACAAGGCACACAACTCGTAGGAATCACCAATTGCAAGTTAATACGCGTGTAAAGGTTAGATTTCTTCATGTTTTCGTGAGTTTTTGTTTAGGGCCGAACCCTAATTCGTGAATTGGCCTTCATGGGGTCGAAATTGATGTCTATTGTTGATGTTTATATGTTAGTTAGGTTGATTACATGTTAGTTAACGTGGATTATGTATGAATTACATGTTCTTAGTGGTTTAATCATGGGTTTTGATTCTAGTCAAACCCTAATTCGAATTTTGGTATGATTTTGTATGGATGATCATTGTTTGATGAATGTGTGATGATTAGTAAGTGTATGAATGTTAGGAATCATGAATCTTGCAAGAAATTGATGATTTGGTGTTTATGTTCATAGCTTACTAATAATAGTAACTTTATTTTGCATGTAATGATGATCTAGTGATGGATTGATGTTACGGATGTGTTCATGATGATGATTAGATACTAGATTGTGGTTATGAATGCTAGAAATCTTTGAATGCATGTTGTTGGTTCATAGCTTGCCAAAAGTAGAAACTTTTGTTTATGAAGATGGTTAGATTATGGTGTTTAGGTAATGTTAATTATGTCTAGATATTGTATGGAGCTTGAGATGGTATAATTACGTTGAATTCATGCATGCTTTGGATGTTTGATAGATTTTGGGATGTTCTTTCCCAAAAGGGAAACTTTATTTGTGTAAAGTTTGATGTATGATGATATGAACATGTTTGGGATATTAGGAGCATGTTAGTATGATCATGGATGAATTCTAAGGTGATGAAACATGTTGAATTAGTTGTATGGGATGTTTGGGATAATCATGGATGATATTTGGATTTTGGTGATCATGTATGAAGTGGGTGTTGATTAGTTGCTAGGATATCATGTTTGGGTTTGGTGAGTAATGATTATGGTGTATGTTGAATGCTATGGGCATGGCTATGATTTAAGTGTTATGTATGGATAATGTAGCATGTGTATGATACTATTTGAATGTTAATCATGTATGTTATATGTGCTCATTGGCTTTATTTGAATTATAACTCATAATGTCACCAACGGGTCAAACGGGTCAACTAGGTCAAACGTGTCTATTTTTCTGAAAGTTTGAGTCTTTGGTTTTGGTATGCTTAGGGTTTCACATGTCTTTCATTTACACGTACTTATGTACTCACATGATCTAGGTAACCTTTGAAGGTTGGCTATCCTCTCGTTTCTCAAATAAACCCTAAGTACTCTTTGCATACATCAGGTGAGTTCATGCCCCACTCTTTACTTAATCTCTTTTGGGGGAGATAGCATACTGGTATTTTACGAACGCTTTTAATATTTAAGTTGTGTATAATATTAATATAGTGTTGTTTATCATGGGAAAAGTCCTCAGACTTTCGAATTGTTAATATTTAATAGCGGGGAAACTTGGGTAGTACTACTGGGTCTGACGAGCCCCACTTGTGTGACTCGAGGTCAACCGGGTGCAATTTGTCCTATTGAACATTGTCACGACATGGTAAGTCGTGACAGGAGGCAACAACAATCACAGTCAGCTTCAATTGCGAAATCACTATGTATTAATATTTGTGTTAATAGACTAGCTATCTATTACAATACACTGCTTATATATATCACAACTGTTTATATGATTATTGAACTCAAACTCTTGAACTCATCAACCTTTGTGTTGACATTTTAGTATGCTTTTCTCAGGTCATTAGCTGCTTGCCTCTAGGAGCACTCCACGGTTCACTTGCATACTAAGACTCGGTTTTCAAGACATTAGCATTTTAATGATTATGGTTTACTCTTTTGGGTTGGCACATGTTTTGCCATATTTATACTTTTATTTGTTTGAGTTGTTTTCAAAACGCTTCCGCACTGTTTCAAACTAAATATTTGGTTGTTTTATTTTACTTGTGGCATATAGAGTCGTTCTATGTAACTACTGACTGTGATCCTGGTTTGTTCACACGCCTCGCGGTAAAACCCCGCACGTGGATTTTGAGGGTGTGACACCATAGAAGGTTGATAATAAACTTATAGAATTGCATGTTGGTAGAGCTCGAAATGCAAAAAAATCTAGAGCTGCAAGGAAATGGATCAACCCTGTTAGAGAAACTAGCAGAACAAAACCAATAGCTCCATTTAACTTAAAGGCCAAGATTGCTAATAAAGTGTCATCTAAGTCATCTAGGAAAAATGTTGAAAGCACTCAAAGGACAACCACTCAGCAAGCTCAAGCACCCACAACTGCTGAATCCATGTAAATAGCTTTCACTCAAAAAAGAAGGAGAAAGATCAAGAAAGATGTCTCCTGACAGCTCAGCTTGAGTTGAGAGGATTCAACTATGATAAGATCATGGAATTGAGTCTTGCGGAGATGAAATCAAAGTTGATAGCAACTTACGCTGAAATAGAGAAATTAGCATAGTTGGCTAGAAGAAAGAACACTGAATTAGAGAGGAAACAAGCAGAGAGAGTTAGACAAAAGACTAGAAATAAGCAACAGATGAAGATGCTCTTCAAATACTGTGGTTTTTTAACAAACAAGTAGCACCAATGAGTATGTATACTTTTGACCTGAACATCAAAGAAATCAAGAAGAGGGCTGAAGCTGGTGAGCTCCTAAAATATGATGTAGTTATAGAGCAATGGGAAAGACATCCATGAGAACCATGAAAATTTTTCAGAGGTCTTCCCATTTGTCGACTGAACCTCCAGTATCTCCTGACTCTGACTCCACTTCCTCTGATGATGATCAGCCATTTCATCAGTCCTTGCCTAGAAAAAGGTTTTGACAAGAAGAATAGTAGAGGCAAGGGTGATTGACTCAGAGGTGGAAGAGAAAATTCTCAAAGGAACAAAAGTTTTGGGTGTTAGGTATGTAGCCCAAATGAAGAAATTTACAGTTAATAAGGCAAATGGAGAGATCATGTACTATGATCATGGATATTAAATCCTTGATCTACCCCTTGACATCTTAAAGCAAATTACTGAGTACCTCAGTATCTTTAGATGTAGAAATGAGAATCCAAGATGCTACTCCAAAAGTTACTATCCTTAGTCAAAGCTGAAGCTGGTGAAGAGATCCCTGGAACTACATTGTCAGCGTATTACCCAATAGAGGAATGGGAATATGATCAAAACAAAGCCGCATACTTCATCACCAGATCACCAGCTGGAAGGGTAGCCTACTCAAGAATTCAACTTGTCTACTTCAACAGATTTGAGATAGTTAACCTAACCAAATTATGGCTAAGGAACATCAACAATGACTCTAAGGCAAACGAAAGTAGAGAATGTGCTTATGAGAATTTACAAGTCTCAACTGAAAAAAGTCAGAGCAGACTTTAAAACAAAGAAGAAAGATGAAAGAGTCTAAAGCTACTGAGGCCACCCCATTTGCCGATCCTGCACCCAGCTTTCAACCATAGTCATCTCCTCCCACCATTCAAATTGCTTAAATGTCTGAGCATGTATCTCCAACAATCAAACAAGCTCCTCAAGCAGCTAAATCTCCAACTCAAAATCAGTCTAATCAATCTGAAGATAAAGTGGTCATCACTACAGCTGTCGAGAGAATAAAAAGAGATTAGAACAATCCTAAACAAGCTGATGAAGAACTCTTAAAATCTGACCAAGATAAGAACTCAAAGGGTGATTGTACAAATATCATCAACTGTGGATATGATTTGAAGGCTGAGAGATAT
Organism: Flaveria ramosissima; assembly: GCA_025215565.1. Classification (NCBI taxonomy): domain Eukaryota; kingdom Viridiplantae; phylum Streptophyta; class Magnoliopsida; order Asterales; family Asteraceae; genus Flaveria; species Flaveria ramosissima. The sequence continues at coordinate 26,753,742 of CM046030.1, forward strand.
TTCGTTAAAAAAAGAACAAGTCTAAATCCTTCTTCCTGACTGAGTTAGAAGTTCTAAACCTCAACCCTGAAGACCTACAGAAGATGTTCACCTTGATCAAAGAATATGAAGGCATCTCTAGTATAAGTACAAATTAATGGATTCTATTTTGATATAAAGATTGGGAACAAAGTCGAAACAAAACCAAGTGGAAATAAAGAAAAAGATGTTCTACATATGACTCCAATAAGCACTCATAATGCAATCACCCATTGGAGTTATAATTCCTCAACCATAACCTTCTGTCTAGCCTTTGCTGGTGCTGGCAAGACTAAAGTCAAAGAGTATGATCTCTTTAGACTATCTCTTCACAAAATGAAGGACTTGGTCAGTCTACCTCTCGAAAACCCATCAAGAGATAGAAGAGAATACATGTATGAGTTGCCGCTGATAAGGATGCTTGAAGGATGAGAAAGAGTTTTGGTAGCATCATCTTAGGGGGAATTTGTTGATCTATGAAGAGGATGAACCTATCGAAAACTGAAGGATTCAGCACTTGCTGTCAACAACCAAATTCTGTCAAATGTTGAATCACTGCCAATCAGCACTGTCAAAGTGATGAACTGCTGATTGACTATTGATCAACTGCTACACTAGACAAGAATGAATGTACCAAAGTACATTGGCGGTTGTAGTGTTCTACCTTTAGGACACAACATTGTAGTGATGCTGCTGATCTCTAATGTGTCGAGTGGCTGTCTATGATGTACATATGTTTTTTCTAAACCAGGAATAGATGTAAAGTGATTTATTCTTTGTGTTTAACTTTGATAGTATAAATACCTCTTACTTGTATAGTTTTGAGGTTAGCTTGTTAGTCAACTTGTTATCTGCTGATTGTTACTCGTTGTACTCAGTAAAAATCAATCAAGTAAATAATTAAAAAGAACATCTTGTGTCTTTATTATTACTCAAAATATCTGTGTTTGTTAAGTAAGACAGTTGACTTAAATTCCGTATTTTTCATCTGCCGATCACTAGAAAAGTCTTGTTAGTTATTAACCTGATCCAACAATAATTAAAAGTTTGTACGTACTTAAACGAATCAGTTTTCACTCGTGGACAGTTGTATGTTATATTTTCAAGAGTAAACTGTACAGATAAAGTCCATTTATAAATATTTCATATAGATTGTAATGTTAATAATGAAACAACAAATAGTATATACAAAAGGTGTTGAAAAATCCAATTCTGATGGTGGATCGAATATTACAATCGTATTGTTGCCGTTTATCAGATCTATGATGCGAAATCTCACAGACCCGTTGATGATTTCAAATGATGATCTATACAAGTTTTCAGTATATGATGATGAACGAATGATGAACAATTCAAGAACACATATTCATAAAAATTTCATTCATTCATATGGATGATTGATGCTAGGAGATTATAAAGGGAATTTACAAGAAAATTCTCTCTCACACACACTCAACCTAATTGTTTCTCTCTCTAGCCTCTATGATTGTTAGTGATTGTTTTAGAGGTTGGAGTATAAAATGACTACACATAGTCAATTCTTCTAAGTCTGATAAATTCTATGTTTCTGATGCGCGAGTGTCTGGTGTTGACGTCATTCGGGACGACCGCTAATGTTGACTATTGACTTTGACCACGGTTGACCAAGTTTGACTTTGTCAATTTTCTTCGTTTTGATCATATATTCAGCATAGCTTCACCGTGTCGGATTTGATAATCATCATGAGATTTGGCACTTAGGTTTTGGTAAGTATCATCTTCAAATAGTCCAATAAAAGGAATACTTAGAGATTTATAAGAACTGTTTATTTTGTTTAATATAATTGCATTTTTATTATTAGTCGTGCAAAGTAATATATTACATTATGTTAGCCCAGGTTGAACACTTGAATCAAATAATATGAAGATTTCTTGATCAAAATAAGATGAACACAATGAAAACCTAACTTTGATCTATTTTGATTGCAAATAATATTGTTTACAAGTAATCCCCCAATCAATTGGTCATGCAACCATTAACCAATCCTAATTACAATTAGGCTATTTATAGTCTAGACTAACTTTTATTTTTTACACTTAACCCCCTAGACTATTCAACTAGACTAAAACTAGACTAAAACATGAATATTACAATAAAACCCTTATTAGTCTAGATGACTTTGACTTATGTTGACTTTGACATTGTTGATAATATAGACTATTGTTTCAGACCCAACAGTACTCCCCCTTAGTCTATCATTATCAGCGCCTTGCATCTTTTACAGCACCGATAAGTCAACATCTTCAATCTCCCCCTATATTGATGTTTCCCAAATTCAGTTGTTGGAGATATATCTCACAAGCTCCCCCTTTTCGAGTGCATCCTTTGTGAAGATATTGGAACAACTTTCCCAAATCTCTAATCTTGAGTGCTTCAGAAGATGTAGGAGGAGGATTCCTAGCTCGGTATCTTCTGCAAACTTGAGGAACAGGTTCTCTGATCAGGTACACTACTCAACTGATGATCGGCCATCACTTGCAGCAAAAAATCTGAAACACAATCACACACATAATCTCGACATTTCTAATTAGATCATTTCATTTTAACAAAATAAACCCGTGTTTATCTGTGTGTGTAAACAAGCGAACCCGTGTTCGTTTGTGCGCAATTTCCGTGAAATGCATATAATGATGACATTGTAACAGCATAATATGGAAGACTTTAAAGAATTTTGAAATGAAAAATTATTATATTTTTTATTGTATATATTTATTATTATTATTTATTTTTTTACATATATTTATTTTTTTTATGATTATTATTTTTTAATTACCAAGAACTGACTCGATCATGAGATCACATCCTCAAGATATACTTAAGCATAAAGATGAATTTAAACATCGACAAAAAATGAGATCACACTGATAACTGAATCTAATCATAGTTTTTGAGGGATTTTAAAATTCTCAAACAAATCAATAACGATTGCTTATATGTTTGTCCATTTAAACTCAGGCCCTATCTTTTTCGACAAGCAGCAGATGATTCGTTAAGGTTCGATTAAATACTTTAGAATGCTAGGACCCCACATTCATTCGGCAAAAACCCTCACCCAACCTCAGGAATTTTTGAATTTTGTTACGATCTTTATGGAACAAGGCTTGTGCATTACAGAGCAAGTGATTATCATCAGAATTTTGCATTCTGTGATAAATTCATCGTTAGATTATTTGACACTACTTAAACCAAAATGGTGAGAGCTCCAGGTCTATACTCACGAATAACAAAGGAGATGACCATTTAATCATGTGCCGATGAGAGCTCCAGGTCAGTACTGTCGTACAGCAAAGAAGATCATCACTCTAGGTCAGTACTTCCATACAGCAGAGGAGATTAGCACAGTTTAAGAACACAAACATAAGACACATAAATACACCAAATACAAATCAAAAGATATGGCTTATATGATTTGTATCAGAGTGGATGAAAGATTAATTCTCAATCCAATTTTTGTCGGGACTCAGTTTTTGTGCAGGCCAAAATGATTGCGTAAATCCAGACATCCTTAAGCATAGATTTTAATTTGAATCATTATACTACTGTCTACTCTATTTTTCAGGCTGAGCCTACCAAGCATATCATTAAAAAATCTGTTTATTTTTGTTTTTATTTGCAATTGAAAATTAGATGTGAATCAAATAACAACATCAGTTACTATCATTTCTAATTTTAAAATGCAAGTCATGCAAGAATAATCATTTCAAGATAATATACAATCATTTCCCAGTCATCTCGAATCAAGTTCCCAGTTCTCTTTTTGTTGAATTTTATTATACTCTCCCCCTAATTTTATTTTGCAAACCTGTGATTTTTTTTATTTTTTTATTTTTTATTTTTTTATATTTTTTAATTTTTTAATTTTTTTATTGTTTTTAAAAAAACTATAAAAAATAAAAATTTACCAAAAAAGGTCTTGCAAACTACACTGTTATAAATATAAGAAATGAATTATCAAGAAATATGTAGTGATTGTGAAGTGAGAATTATGATTGTGTAGATAAAAATCCAGATTGTAGATAAAATACCATGACCTTAACCTGGTTGTTCCGCCTCAAAATTGAATTAGGAACAATCTCTGTCAGTTAACCGGATTACTAACAGACCTCCTGAATTGTTCCTGCACTCATAAACAGATTAGTTTGAAAGGGAAACCCCGACCATCGTAGTCCAAGGTGTTCCTTTTTCATCGGTATAAGTAACCTGCTTCAACATATAATCTGTTGAAATATCAGGGATTTCTGTATCCTTCTTTTTAATTTGCCAAATTTGTTTCGGTTTAAATAATTTTGATTTGAAGAAATTAAATTTGGAGATCATTGTCTGTTTAGACCGGAGGTAAAAGAATTTGGGTTTAAAACCTTGGTCATGTTCATCTTTGAATCATGTGAAACCGGCTTCACATGAAAAGGTTTGGATGAAGGGTTTTTCATCCAACTATTCAAACATAAGTGCTTTTTACCTTTTGAACCAGAGAAGCAACCCATGTTGCCTTTACCGTTTGGAACCTTCTTTGTAGACTGACATCTGGAGAAGCAATTTGTTTTGCCTTCACCATCTGTAGTAAGTCTTTGAGGGCACTTCTTTACTACATGACCTTCTTTTCCACACTCAAAACAAGCCTTGAAAGGCTTTTGATGCTTGACTGACCCGTGTGAAGCATTTGGAGTTGGAGATTGCTTTAAGGTTGTTGCAGATTCTTGCTTGTTTTGGATGTTGCTGTGCTGAACGGTGGATGAGATCTTCACTAGTGTTATTTTAGATTGTTAAGTTTTGTATGGATGACTGGCTTGTTGTGCAGTTGGAGAGGAGATTCGTATTGGTCTTGAGTCAGCTTTTGGAAGCTTTTGAGACTTAACAATTTCAGGTGATATTTTGATCTTTGAGGAACCGACACTATCCTCTGTGTTTGATTCATCATCTGAGCTTGTCCAGTCTCGTATACACAGATCTTCTTCTAATGGATCTTGATTGACAGGAATATGATGTGTTGCTGTTGGTGGAGCTTGATGATTAGGTGATTCTCGATTTATCTCTTCTTTCACAATCCTGACAGGCTCAAAGGTAGGAATCTCACCTGCTTTAAACTTATCAAAGAAGTTAGAAGAAACAGTAGATACAAATTTACAAACAACCAGGAATGAACAATCATTATCTTGACTGTCAGCATTTGGGTTATTGTATCCCATACCAATTGTAGAATCATAATCATCTCGCACCTCTTGAAGATTCACTCCCTCTAAACCTGCATGCAAACTGTTAGCATCCTTTTCTATTAAATCATTTGTTGAATGAAGTTTGGGAATTGGAGAGTAACATAGAGTAGATGGAGGTGGAACTGATTTAAATACAGTTTCACCGTCTGAATGATATCCAATCCCACATGTTACCCGTGCCCCTTGTTGTCTAGCAATAAGCTCATCCTTTTTCATATGTCAAAGAGTCCACTTATCAAGCTTTGTTTGAAGCTGAGTCATTTCAAATTGAGCTAAAACAGCCCTTTCTCTTAGAATATTAATTTCAACGTTACGTTCCAAAATGGTTCTTCTTAAAAGATCATTTTCAGCCAATGCTTCACTAAGTTTCTTTGAAAAGGCAATTTCATTTTTCTTTAATTCCTGATTAATTATTTGTAATTCTTTTTCATTTTCCAATAACAGTCTATTTGCCTTATAAATCCCAAATAACTAAATTTTGCAAGAAGAAGAACACATATCCTGAACAGTTTCATAAGGAAGACCCATGATAATTCTTTCTGCAGCTAAGCTCTTTTCACAGTTGCAAACCCTTGTGATTCTTTGTTGTTCCTCGGCCTTGACTTTTAGCATCTCCTTATCCTCAGATTCTTTCTGTCTATTATTAGTTTTCTCAGCTTCATTATTCCTTATTTCTCTTAAATTTAAGTGTACTGTCATTATCAACTCTCAAAGCTTCACAATTTTCTTTGATTTTAACATTCGAATCCAAATCAGTACTCAATAACTTCATTTTTTCAATCAGCTCGGCTTTGTAATCAAGTATGCTTGTTACAGAAGAAATAAGATTAGTATTAAGCGTGTTGGTTTAATGTGGGAACACGACTTGCTGAAAATCTTCTCTTTTGATATTCAGCTCGAGAGATTTTAGCTTGTTGATCATATCCATAAGTTTTGTGTCAACATAACCTCTTTCTTGCTTCAGCATTTTAACTTGATGACTCCACTCGGATGGAAGAGAGTCAAGAATCTTTTGAATTTGATCATGATTACTGAGATCTGGAACATGCTTCTTTAGATTATTTGCCACCTTTAAGAATCAATCAATCAAATCTGACAATTTTTCTTTCTTTGTACCTTCATAACAGTCAAACCGACTTTGTGTCATTGTGGCATTGTCTGATTCGAGATAGTCAGAGAAAGACATTTTCAAGCAAGATATTAAATTCACTTTATCACCCAAAATAACAAAATATTATATTATTATAAGTTTTTTTTATTTTGTTTCAATGACCCGACAAAGCATAACCACACTCTATACCACTTGAGGTCAACCCAAAATGTATAAGAATGGATTTATCCTACACATCTTTGAAGCCCAAAATATATTTTTTAAATTTTGACAAGCCCACACAAATATTTTAAAACCCAGCCCAATAAAGATAGTCCATATACCAAGCTTAAACCCTAATACAAACAAAACACCTCAACAAAATACACATTCAAGAGAATAGAGAGAGAGATGCGGATGAGGAGCAGTGAACCCTCTAGGGTTCCGGCGAACGGCCGCCATTCCGGCGAGCCTCCGGCAGCGCGTGGCGGCAAGTGAAGGGTGACATCGGATGGATCTTGAGTTCCTGAGTTCGATGTTGGTGACGATTTCACTCAAAAATGCAACTAGGGTGGCGGTTCAACAAGTTTTGAGATAGTGTTTGGGTGAAGGTGACCGTGGTTAGAGTGCTCCGGCAAGCACCGCGGCCTCGGTGTTCACTTCTCCTTCGTCCGATCTGTTACAATGGACTCGTGGTTGGATACCCAGCTCCGAAAAATGGAGGCCGGAGGCAACGAGAGCCTCAACAACTTTTTGTCGAAGTATGGGATCTCTAAGGAGACGGAGATTGTGACGAAGTATAATACGAACGCTGCTTATATATATATACACACACACACACACACATATATATATATATTTATATATATATATATATATATATATATATATATATATATATATATATATATATATATATATATATATATATATATATATATATATATATATATATATATATATATGTTGGATCTAGAAAGGCTGGTGCAACCAAAACCAAATCACTTAGACTATTTTGGTACAACTAATAAAGGACTTCCGAAGCTAAGTGTGGAACTTCCGAAGGAAAAATCCAGCTTTCGAAGACAAAGAACTTACTTCTGAAGATCAAGACTTAGAATGATAGATCAGAAGTCAACTTTCAAAGTATAGAAATCCTTGAGACTCGCAAGTATAGAAGCCTCTTCCGAAGTATAAGTCGCTTTGGAAGAACTTGTTCTTCCGAAGCCAACTTACCTTAGGAAGAAACTACTATTATCCAGTGGACATAAGTATGGTCTCCCTGACACTCCGCTGCAGACCTCTGAGATACTGCATGGCGTTTTCTCAAAAGCCATGTAGTTGACCATACTTTATTCCACTGTTTACCTTTATTAGTTAGTACAGTTGCCATCTTTAGTTGGTGACAAAAGGTAAGTCATGGACATGTCATGACTACCATATCTTAGATAATACTTTATCTAAGATACCTTAACTTTAGCATTGTAGTATATGCTTTTGTCTTAGGTTTCCAGCTGGTATCAAAGTATATCCAGCTATAGGATCTAGTATATATAGTTTCTCATTGTAACTCATATTCTATGCTTGTAAGAGTCTTGTAAAACTTTGAGTTGAGAAGTAATATATACAAGTGCCTTGAAAATTATTTCTGTGTGTTCTTTGTTACTTATTATATTATTATCAACTCTTATAAAAGACTCTACTTTATCTGATTTGAGTGTTGTTTAAGTGAGTTTGAGAGAAATCCAAGTGTTTAAGTGACAAACCCGATCCTGCAATTGGTATCAGAGCTTTTTAGGCTCTTGATTGTGAGATCTTACCATCCTAATCAACCTGTTTTTCACTCCTCCTTATATCACACTCAAAATGGCACTCAACAAATCTAAAGTAGAGATGGGGACGATGACCAAAGCACCCATCATCACCCCTGAAAACTTCAGGTTATGGAGCAGACAAATGGAAGGTTTCATCAGGTATCAAGACAGCAAGATGTGGCAATCTATTGTCAATGGCCCGTATAAGCCAAATGTAGCTGGTGGAAACGGTGCCTGATTGAGAAAGTTGTTGAAGATTATTCTGATGAGGACCGGAAGAAGCTGGACATTGACAGCAATGCTATGACTGTTCTCATGACTGCAATTCCCAACTCCATCATGGTGGGGTTTGAGCATTGCAAGTCAGCCAAAGAACTGTTTGATGTGTGTGCTCAAATGTATTCAATCTCAAATGATTCCAAGAAGGACTCACTGAAGCAGCAGTTCGAGAACTTCACATACGTTGCTAGAGAGACACTTAGCCAGCAATACTTCAGGTACACGGATCTCATTTCTTCCCTTCAGTCTGTGGGAATTGCTCATGAACTTAGAGACCTTACAAGAAAGTCCATGAGTGCATTACCCAATGAGTGGACATTCTACTGTGTCTCTGTCAAGATAACAGAGAACCTGAATACACTCACCATGACTGAACTCTATGGCATCCTTGATGGATACCGTTTGGAAATGGAAAGTAAGAGAGGTCATCAGACAAGCAGACCCTTGAGTATTCCTGCTAGCAACGCTTTAATGGTTGCTGAAGGCTCAAGAACCTCCCAGCCTCAACAATACCTGACTTACACCCAGCAGCCATCTTGTTCTTCTGGGCCATACATCACATTTCCTGAGACTCCAAGGTCTCAACAAGCTCAGTAAAGTTCCTTTCAGGACAGCTGTGCTTTTGTCTCAGGAAGTGGACACTCAAATGATTATCAATATTGCTTTGATGATCTAGAGTGCTTCAGCCCAGATGACGTGGAATACGTGGACATAGTCCAACAAATGGCTCTATTAACCTACAGAGCAAAGAAGTTTTTTAAGAGAACTTGAAGGCAATTTCCCCAGAACCCAATCAACAACAAATTTGGGTTTGACAAAACCAAGGCAAATGTTACAACTATAACCAACTTGGTCATTTTGCAAGGGAATGCAAGGCTCCCAAGTCTAATCCGGGAACCCCACAGGCCTCCACACATCCCTCTACACCAAAGCCCACCGGAAAGTCAACAGAAACAGCTGCAATGGCTCAAGAAGTTGACTGGAGCTTTATGGTATAGGATGTGACTCCTGCTCAAGTACTCATGGCCAGAACAGATGAAAATAAGGTATATGAACATCTATGTACTCCTGCCTGTATTGCTAATGTTAAATTGTATCAGGACTACAATATGGAGATTAAATCCGATATTGAGTCTTTAAATGTTTTAAAATCTGATTTTAAAAGGGCTGAATCTGACTATCAAAGAAAAATTGAGGAGTTAGAGAAAACTGTGTCCCTATTAAAACACGAACACACAAACTATAAGACTCAAATAAAGGATTTAATATCCAAATTGACTAAGGCTCAAGCCCAGCTTGTCACAGTTGAGGCTCAAGCCAGGAAGTATGCTATTTCTGAGCAAAACTTCCAAGCCATTCTTGCATCATCCTCTCACTCAAAACTTTGTTACCAAAACAAAGGTGGGTTGGGAACCAATGAAATTGCTCCACCACACTCCTATGAGTCTATAAGACAACCACGGTGTGGTACGGAAGAGCAAGAGGTTCCATCTGCTGACCCACCTTCTTATGAGTCAAAGAATGATGCAACCATGGAGACCATCACAGGGAAGAACCAGGTAATTATACCCTCTCCTACCAATGATGATCAAACCCTGACCACCAAAGCCAGAAGAAGCAGAGCTAAGGCTGCCAGAAAAACTGCCAAGAAAGTAGCTAAGTCTAAGCTGAAGATAGACCCAAAGCAAAAGGGTGTATTCATCTCAGCTGATTCCAGGGGGTTGGAAACTCTAATTCAGAAAAGGGGTGTAGTACCAGCACTCCTGTCCTACCAAAGGATCAGAAGTTAAAAGAAAAGGTTGTTGATGAAGAGAAAAAGAACAAGAAACAGCAATCCTCAAATTCCCAAAAGATTAACATTGCATGCATAATGTGTGGTCTGCAAAACCACATCGCCAAATATTGTTACTACAATCCTGCTAGCACACATTATGCAAATAATGTTAAAAAGAAAGAAGTCAGGGAAGGTTTCTCATTTGGACCATATCAAATGGTTCAAGTAATGAAAAAGGGAAAGCTTGTTTCCAAAGCAAGGCTGCTTTCGGAAGAAGGTCCTTCTTCCGAAAGGAAAAAGGCTTCAGAAGCTAAAGCTATCAAGACTCAAAAGAATAAAAGAGTGTTGATACATGTATGTCCCTAGATCAGGATTTGAATGTAATAGATCTTGTTTATCTGATTATGATGTAATGTTTGGAAAGATTAATGAAATGGTATTGATTGTTTGCGATTTATAATGTTTAATATTTTATTAATGAGTCGATGTTGAATTGGTTAATTAGGTTTATGGTTGTTTGAATGGTTACACATAATGTTATATAAATTAATACATTCAAATTTAACACAATGAAGTTCTCATGCGAATGGCCTATGCGAATGGACCATACGCATGAATAACTTCATACGAATGGCTCAGTCGCACGACTGAACTAGGAGACTGGATCAGTCGTATGATTGACATATAAGATTGGCTCAGTCGCACGACTGAACACTCAGTCGTGCGGATGAATCAACCGCATGGTTAAAACGCACGACTGAACCATACTTATGGTCCAGTCGCGCGAATGAACAATACTAACCTATAAATACAACCCAATTCGGGGAAAAACGTAAGCATTCATTCTATTTCGACTCCAGACGTACCCTAGCCGTCCAGAAGCCTCCCAATTCGTTCTCCAAGTTCATAGAACACATTAGATCGATTCCCAATCGATTTCTTACGTTAGATTCAATACTTTATTGATTCTTCGTGTGTTCTCACTGATTGGATCGCCAATCAAATAGGATTCCGCACTATTTGATCTGGTTTACACGCTAATCACTCGGTATTTCGTTCAAATACCAGGTCCTAAGGTATCAGAGCTTTGGCTCTTGATTACGTGTGATTCAATCAAGATTGATAAAAAGTTTGTGTTTTTACACTAAAAACGCAATCTTTTGTGTCAAAAGTGATCTTGGACGTTTCCTGCTCATCAAAGTTTGGTTTCTACGGACTTAGGCGATTAGAGTTTGCAAAATTTCGAATTTGTATGGCTAAAACACGTTTAACCTAGAAATTTTCGCAAAACAGCAGCTTCAGTCGCACGAGTGAGCCATTCGCACGACTGGACTTCATTCGCATTTCTGAGACGCACGATTGGACCTAGTCGCATCTCCATTCGTACGATTGAACCGTTCGTTCGCAGTGTTCATACGCATCAGCTTCATTCGCACGACTGAACCAATCGCTTAGTTCAGCCGCACGATTGAACCAGTCGCATAGTTCATTCGCACGGATAGCCCAATCGCATCCTTCAATCGCACCAGTTGACAGTTTGTTTTATTAGACTTAAAGTTATTCACCATGGAAGATCAAATGTCAGCCTTTACTACTGGGAAGGACTCTAGGATCCAGAACCTGCTGTTACTTGAGAGTGAGGTAGGTAATCATAATAAACCACCAAAGCTCTTAACGTTAGATGAGTTTCCCCACTGGAAACAACGTTTTGAGATCTACCTCAATGGAGTGGATCCAAATTTGTGGGAAGCTATCGAGATTGGGTATAGTACGCCGGTGGGAGCCGATGGAGTAAAGCTTACTTTAGGAGGGATGACAGACGCACAGAAGGTTAAGTATAATGCAGAGAAGAGAGTCTATGCATTGATCACACAGTCTATCCCTAAAGACATTTTCCACCAGTACTCAGAAAATAAGCAGTCCAAGAAACTATGGGATGAGCTGGAAAAAAGGTACGACGGGAATGCTTCGCTGAAGGCAATCAAGGCTAAGGAGTTAAAAGGAATTTGATAACTTCTCACCGATGGGAAATGAGAGTTTGGACGATGTTATAGATAGATTCCACCATCTGATGAGTGAACTACATACACATGGGGTTGCTACTACCATGGAAGAAAAAGTTACAAACTTTGCAGACGGATTGCCGGAAAAGTGGGCTTCATTCGTGTCTAACCTGAGACAGAATGAAATGCTGGCAAAGCTGGATATAAATGACTTCATTCTAAAGTTGCGAGAAGAACACTTAGGATGAAGTACAGAGCTCAGAAGTCTTCGTACACTCAGAATCCAGCTTTGTATAATGCCACGCCTCAGGCTAAGACATCTGGAGCATCTCTCCAGTCTGCATTTGTGTCTAGCTCATCGGGTCCTTCACATACTTCTCCTTCAGGATCAGACACGTCGGGGTCTTCTGGTACCCACTATATTGGATCTGAAGCGAATGCTACTAGACTGAAGACCGAGAACCTCGGTAATGTGACTGTAGAAGTAGCTCGAGAACACATGGATCTTTTGGCTGCAGTGGTTCATTCTTATGATGGACTTGTTGATGGGAAGATTGGAAACTGCCATCTGGCAGACGAGGACTACGAGCAGGTGGACGAGATGGAGCTGGAGAGGATGGACATTATGTGGGCCTTAGCTAGTGCTGTCCGGAGGGCGAAGAAGTTTGTGAAAAAGACCGGACAGAACTTGGTAGCTACTAAGGATACCACATTTGGCTTTGACAAGAGTAAAGTGACCTGCTACCTGTGGAGAGAAGGGGCACTTTAAGAGAGAATGTGTTAAGCCAAAGAAGACGGGTAACGGGAACCCATTCTCCTCCTTCACTCGTCAAGACAAGCAACCTACGAGTTCTACTTCATCAAACAAGGATCCAAAAGCCTTGACTGCTCATGACGATGAAGGACAGGACTGAGCTTTAGGTTTGTCTCTCCAGGGGAATCAAACATTACAAGTGTAGAAGACTTAGACGATGATTCCGCGAGTGAAGGAGATATAGCAGTTGAGATAGCGATGTCAAATAGTGAAGAAGCAACTGCAACTGAGGTCAGCTACAAGCCTGAAGAAGGGACTTCCACAGCAAAGACAGAAAAGACAGAATAACCAGAACCAGAGACATCTAATGCTGCGTTGATGGCTAACTCTTCTGAACCAACTTAGGTAAGTACCACTGACCAAATGTTTAATAATCATGCTTGTTCTGATTGTGATACTTTTAGAAATAGCATAGATGAAAATTTTGCTAGGTTATTAGATCATAATGATAACTTAGTAAAAGATTTGCAACTGTGCACTGAGCCTAATAGAGTATTAAAACAAAATGAGCATAGTTACAAAGAAAAGATAGACCTTTTGACTAAACAGCTTAGGGAAACTGAAGTAGTTGCATTTAACCAAGCTAATGACATTAGGTACTATCTAAACTCCCTAGAAGACACTAAGAAGCAAAAGGCACTTCTAGAAGTAGAAGTAAACTCGTTAAAACAGAAACTGCACAGTTGGACAAGTTCATCACACATAGTCCAACACTTAGTGAGAGAAAGAAACAACGGGGAGGGATTGGGTTATAAAGTGGTTCCACCACCACCTGAGACCTTGATGAACACTAAGACCAGACCAATAAATAATAACCCCATCAAGGATCATGTGGTGTCTACTCCTCTTGTTAGTGATCCAGATTCCTCAAGTTCATCTATTGAATCTGGAAACAAACAAAAGGAGGCCACTTCAAAGGCAAAGGGTAAAATGCCTTGTGTTAATCTGGAAAAAGAATTTGAAAAGGTTAACTTAAAGTCAGGGTCAAACAGAGTCAAATCAGAACCTAAAAAGACTTCTAATGTTAATCTTTCACATGTTTCAAGTCAAAAACCAGTTAACCAAAAAGAAAAAGATGTTAAAAATGTTAAAGCAATTAACTTTGTTAAACAAGAGAAAACATCAAAAGAACCAGAGTCAAAACCTAAATTGAGTGATGTTACTAGAGTGTCACACACATCTTCACAAAGAAAGTTTAATCATAAAGTTGATAGCAGGTCGTGCTACAACTGTGGAGAATGTGGACACATTGCTTCCTTTTGTCCTTACTATCAGACACCTAGGAAGAAGATTGAACTTCAGGACTCAAAACCTAGGTCTTCTAAGAGGAGTTCTTTAACTCCACCTAGAAGAACTAGTGAACCTAAAGTTCAACCCGTTAGCCAGTCGACTGTTTATCACAAACAGGCATTGCACATATCTGGCTTATGGAAAGAGAAGTCATCCTCTGTGTCTGATGATGATGACAAAAAGGAACCTGAGCTACCCTCACCCTCTAAGGGTCAATGGGTTGAATTCATGATGTGTGATGCCTCTGGGAAACCGAAGCCAGTAAAGGCTTGGGTTCCTAACCTAAACTAATCCTTTACATTGTATGTGCAGGGTGTTCGCTACAGTGCTGAAACTAACACGTGGATTGTAGACAGCGGAGCATCCAGGCACATGACAGGAAACAGGGCTCTTTTATCAAATGTCAAGCAAATAAAAGGAGGGCATGTTTCGTTTGCTGGAAAGAAGGGAGGCTATATCACAGCTCAGGGAGAAGTTGGGAATCAGAAAGTTAAGTTTGATAAGGTGAACTACGTTCAACAACTTCAAAACAACTTACTTTCTGTTTCCCAAATCTGTGATAAGGGATTTAAAGTCATATTCGACAACAAGAAGTGTTATGTGCTAAGGAAAAACTATGTGATTCCAGAGGACCAAGTTCTGATGACATCTTCAAGATATAAAGACCTTTATGTTTTGGATCTGTCAACAGCTTCTACAACGGATCATGAGGTTCAGTGCTTTCTATCTAAAGCTACTGAGAAGGATTCCATCTCCTGGCATATGAGAATGGGACACATTAGTCAAAGGAAGATGAATCACTTGATTCAGAAGGATCTTGTGAGAGGAGTTAATGTCAAGAACTTCCAGCTTCCTGATTTTTGTGTAGCTTGCTAGAAAGGCAAACAGACGAAGAAGTCTCATAAGGAAAAGAAAGTTCATTCAATAGAACTTCCTCTTGAACTTCTTCACATGGATCTGTTTGGTCCAGTCAGTACAAAGAGCATTGCAGGCGACTTGTACTGTTTTGTGGTTACTGATGACTACTCAAGGTTCTCTTGGGTAATGTTTCTGAAGTCCAAATCAGAAACATTTGAGTCATTCAAGGAGTTAGTAACCACACTGGAATCTCTCTACAAGCTGAAGGTTAGACAAGTACGCTCAGACAACGGGACGGAATTCAAGAACCAGTGGATGGAGGCTTACGGCAAGGAAAAGGGAATTGTGCATCAATTCACTTCTGCCTACACGCCTCAGATGAATGGCGTTGCTGAGAGAAAGAACAGAAGTATGATAGAGACTGCACGGACAATGCTGGCTGACTCGAAACTGCCTATCCAATTCTGGAACGAGGCAGTGGCTAATGCATGTTATACACTGAATCGAGTTCTGATAGTCAAGCGCCACGGAAAGACATATTACGAGCTACTACAAAGACGCAAACCGAATTTGGAGTATCTTGAACCATTTGGCGCGCCATGCACACTTCTGAAGAAGACTCAAGAAGGTAAATTCAGCGAGAAGGCTGATGAAGGAATCTTTCTAGGATACAACATACCGAATAAGAGGTTTACAACAACTCAACGGGTCTAGTAGAAGTGTAGTGTAATGTTGACGTTCAGAGATATACCACACCACCTACTGGCAAAGGACCCGCCTACTTTTTCGACTATGATGGATTCTTCAAGTCCTTCAACATCCCTATCTCTCCTTCGGATGATGAGTTAGCTACTAGAATGATGTATGATATATTGAATACACCATCTCAAGATTCAACATCATCTAGCTCACAGGGAGAATCATCTACTCAGTCAGGGGGAGTAGTCGACGATAGTGACTCCTCCTCTGAAGATGAAGCTGAAGAAGATGACCAGAACAGTCAGGAGGAACAGGTTCCAGTTCCTGAAAGTCCACAAGCAGCTACCAGTGATGCACCTTCGACTTCGGAACCTCAAACTCCAACTACCTCAGATCCAGAACCAAATGTTCATAATCTTGGCTCTGAGGTAGCTGTTCCTACTACTCCAGGATCACGACTAAACGTCTATCATCCCCCAGACAATGTCATTGGGGACGTCAGATCAGGAGTACAAACCCGAAATCAGCTATACTCAGCTGATTACGCCTCGGTTATGGAGAAGGGATATATTATGATGGTGCTTATCGGTGTTTTGTCTTGCAGTTTGAGCCAAAATATGTCAGTGATGCATTAAATGACGAGGCATGGGTGAGTGCCATGCAAGAAGAACTTCTTCAGTTCAAGAAGTAAGGTGTATGGACTCTGGTTGATAGACCTAAAGGTGCTAAGGTCATTGGCACCAAATGGGTCTTGAAATGCAAGAAGGATGACCAAGGGGTCATTATCAGAAACAAGGCTCGACTGGTGGTTCAGGGATTTCGCCAAGTCGAGGGAATTGACTACAATGAAGTGTTTGCACCCGTGGCAAGGATGGAAGCCATTCGTATCTTCCTTGCTTATGCATCGTACATGAAGATTAAAGTCTACCAATTAGATGTGAAGAGTGCATTCCTTCATGGGGAAATCAGAGAGACAGTCTATGTCAGTCAAGCCGAGGGATTTGAAGATCCTTATCATCGGGATAGAGTTTACAAACTCGACAAGGCTTTATACGGGCTTCATCAAGCTCCAAGAGCCTGGTATGAGAAACTCTCGACTCATCTTGTGAAACACGGCTTTCGCAGGGGAGTCATTGACTGCACGCTGTTCATCAAAGAAAAGGATGGAGACCTACTGCTCGTACAGATCTATGTCGATGACATAATCTTCGGTTCAAAGAACGAAGAGTTATGCAAAGAGTTTGAAGCAGTTATGAAGAAAGAGTTTGAGATGAGTGCTATGGGGGAGATGAAGTTATTTCTCGGGTTACAGGTGGATCAGACACCAAATGGGATCTTTCTACATCAGACCAAGTATGTAGGAGACATTCTCAGTCGTTTTGACATGGAGAATGCTTCTGCTGCTGGGACTCCACTTGCTACAAATCATGATATCGCACCTGATGAAAATGGAGATCTAGTGGACGTCACAATGTACCGAGGAATGATTGGATCCCTCATGTATCTCACTGCCTCAAGACCTGATATCATGTATGCTACATGTTATGTTCTAGATATCAGGCTAAGCCTAAGGTCAACCATCTGATCGGGGTCAAGAGGATATTTCGTTATCTGAAGGGTACACCCACACTTGGGTTGTGGTATCCTTATGATGATGACTTTGAGCTCACGGCGTATAGTGAATCGGATTACGGGGGCTGCAAGATGAACTACAAGTCTACATCAGCAGGGTGTCAATTCTTTGGGAGAAGATTAGTTACCTTGCTATGTAAGAAGCAGACATCGGTTGCATTGTCAACCTGTGAAGCCGAATACGTTGTTGCTGCAAGTTGCTGTTCACAAATCATCTGGATTCAACAGCAAATGCTGGATTACGGTTTAAAGTTTTCTTCTACTCCTATTTTTGTTGATAACTCTGCTGCAATTGCAGTAACTAAAAATCCGGTCCAACATCCAAAGACCAAACATATCGGTATTAAATACCATTTCATAAGAGACTGTTTTGAAAAGAACTTAATTGATGTGGTAAAAATTAATACTGATTTTCAACGCGCTGACCTCTATACTAAAGCCTTTGATAAACCACGTTTTCAATATTTGCTAGAGGTCAACGGCGTTAAAAAGAAAAGTGATGTTATTCCTGATGATGATCATGTGTAGTCCGATGCGTTTTTAGTTAATTTTTTTTATTTTATTTTTAATTTTATTTTCTTTAGTTAGTTTAGTCTGTTTAAATTAAATTCATGTTATTTCGTTGTTTATTAAAATCCTAAAATAATTAAACCAGTTATGATTTTAGTATTTTAGGGGGAGAATAAGTCAGCTAATAACATTATTAAAAAAACGAGGGAGAAGGAGTGGAAAGCTGATATAAGGTAGATCGTATCTGTGATACCGATTCAACCCTTTGGAAAATGATAGTACACAGGAACAAATCAAGAGGGACTTTAAAACTTTAATTTAGAAAAATTGCAAAAATTCAAAGTATAAGTCTGTGTAGTCTAAGCAATATAAAAGGGAAGATGATAGAAAAACTGGTAACTCCTAAGGTAACACAACGAGAGTAGACCTAGAGGTTGCTAGACCACAAATGATATGTCGGTAGATTCAACACAATAGATGATTAGACCTGACTGGTGATCTCAAGATCAAACTAAGTTGTTCAACTGACTGTGGGCTTCTATCTTATCACTGGTTAACACAATCAACAATATTCCAATAAGGGGTGATGAGCATGTAAACGCCACGAATGTGTGCGGATGACCATTGTTAGGACCTGGTATTTGAACGAAATACCGAGTGATTGCGTGTTAAACCAACTCAAATAGTGCGGAATCCTATTTGATTGGCGATCCAATCAGTGAGAACACACGATGAATCAATCAAGAATTGATTTCAACGTCAGAAATCGATTAGGAACCGATCTGATGTGTTCTATGAACTTGGAGAACGATTTGGGAGGCTTCTGGACGGCTAGGGTACGTCTGGAGTCGTAACGGGATGAATGCTTACGTTTTCCCACGAATTGGGTCTATTTATAGGTTAGTATTGGTCAATCGTGCGACTGGGCCATAAGTATGGTTCAGTCGTGCGATTGAACCATGCGGTTGATTCATCCGCACGACTGAGTGTTCAGTCGTGCGATTGAGTCAATCTTATGTGTCAATCATACGACTGATCCAGTCTCCTGGTTCAGTCGTGCGATTGAGTCAATCGTATGAAGTTATTCATGCGTGTGGTCCATTCGTATGGGCCATTCGCATGATAACTTCATTAAGTTAAGTTTGAAGGTTCTCTTTAATATAACATAATGTGCAATCATTCAAACATTCATAAACCCAATCAATTTAATCACAACTCATTAATGAAATATTAAACATTACAAGTAACAACCAATTCATATCATTTCATTAATCAATTACAATTACATCAAATCAGACAGACAAGTTCATTACATTACAAATCATGATCTAGGGACATACATGTATCAACAAACTCCCCCTTGGACCTAGATCTATCTATTCTCTTGTCTTCTGCATCACCTCCTTATATTTCTTGTACTTCTCCTCTTTAGTGACTCCTGCGTGTATCTCAAAAGCAAAGCAGAGTCTTATGACATTTTGGAATTGGAGGGCTTGTACAATATCTTGCGTGTCATAGAATAGTGGCCACTTATATAATGTGTAGACATCATTAGCAGATAAGTTGGTAAGCCACATTGGGTCGAATACCCTGATTGTATCCATTTGGCCCTCTCTGTTTAGGACTATGACCGCTTCAGCTGTTCTCCAATCGTAGTACCACCATTTGAAGTGGGGAGTGAAGTCCTGTGGCATTTCCCTTAGAGGGATTCTCGACATTGTTCTCGGGGGACTCCACTTCAGCACTATCTTTGGCTTACCAGTTATGGGATCAACTTCAGAACGTCTGATATACCTCGTAGGTTGTTGAGGTTTGAAGTTGACCCACCTGGTGTGGTACTCTTTCCTCAGGGCAGCCTCAAACCAGCCTGACATCTTTCTCGGGTCAGCATACAGCAGCTTTAGTTTAGCCAGCTGGTTGAGCTCAAAACCAGGTAGAGTCTTCAGATCATGTGGGAACCTGAAGTACTCTATGCCCTGCTCCCTCTTAACTGCATAAGCGTTAAGGTCTTCAAAATATGCCCAAGAGATAATCCTGCCCGACACCTTATGGTGTTTCTTGACTTTGTAGAGCTTGGTGTAGGCATCTCTCTTTGGTGCAGCCCTCTGAGCTCTCACTTCCTCAAAACAGGCAGCCCATTCAGCCTTACGAATATCTACATCTGCATTGGAGGCTTGGGCTGTTTCTTCAGTCTTTTCTGCTTCTTGCTCCATCTTGTTGAGTACCTCAAAAGTATCACTGACTAGGGACTCACCCAAATTGGGGACCACATTTCCCTCGGCGTCAGCGTACTGAGGATACTCTTCTGCAGTGATGTCTTCAACCTCAACTTCATCAATGTCGTTCAGTTCCTCATCACTTGTTGAATCCACTGTTGGAGCGTCCTTCACTAGTTCATTGGGATTGAGTTTGAACATTTCAGCTATTTGCTCATCAGACAGGTCATGAATTATCTCCCTTCTTCAGGGGTATAACTCACAGACCGTCTTACTATCCCTTGTAGGTCAAGAATCATGGTTAACTGAGTCTTGACCATTTGAAGGGGAGTAAAGTCAAACTCATCCCTTTGAAAGTTTGGATCTGTTGATATAAACATTCAACACATAAATCATTAGTAATTAATCAAACAGACATATATTAACTTAAAATATATATAAACATTTAATACATTTGTTTTTCATTACATGATTCAAGTACAAAGTAAATAAATACATAAAACGTCTAATCAGTACTTTTGTCCTGAATCTGTGGTGTGTCGCTCGGAGGAGCAGAAGTAGTGGATGACTGGTCTTGACGACGTTTGGATCTCCGCTCCTGACCTGAGGCAGAGGCCGATGCAGTCGCATCCCCTCCTTCTGCCTCGTCATCATCATCATGTCCTTCTGTCCTCTCTTCTTCTGTCTCCTCATCATCATCATCTTCCTCATCATCATCCTCATCTTCATCATCATCATCTCCATCATCCCCGTCACCTTCCTTTAGCTTCAGGGGCTCATCCTTCGACCCCTTCAGCCTCAGCATGATAGTCTTGTTGGTCGTCTCCAACTCCTCAATGCGTTTGACGGACTGAGCCTGAATATCTTGGAGTTGGGACACCTCAACTCTCTGCTGGTCTATGACCCGAGCTTGCTCTGCCAATTGCTGAGATTGGGCAGCAGCCAAGTCGGTCAACTGGCGGATCTGCGCCGCCTTCTCCTCGTCAGCAGCAAGCAGACGCATAACCATCCGGTTAAGCGCTGAGAGCTGCTCCTCTACCCCAATGTGAGGTAGAGTGAATCCATGTACCTGTGAGGGCTGGGCTGACGGTCCAGCCTGATGTGTGGTGGTGGTGGCAGTGGCTGTGGTGAATATGGGTCGGTGAGCTGATGGTGGTGAAGTAGGGGTGAATGGTCTGGTGATGGATGGGAAGAGGTGGTAGGTTAGAGTGGTGGATGTGGTAGTAGGGGTAGTGGCTGTGGTAGCTGTGGTGATGGGTGGAACGTCAGTAGTGGTGGTAGTGGTGGCTGTGGTGGTAGAAGTGGTAGTCACGAAGGTCAACCGACGCTTCTTCTTCTTCAAACCATGTGGTTGAGCCATCCGCTTCCTCCTAGTCCCGGAGGAAGTAGATGCTCCCCCTGCAACTCTGCTACCTGACCCCGGAATGTAGTTAGGGTCAGTATCTCTCTCCGAGGAGTCCCTTGGGTGCTCACCAACCACCTTTAGCCCGTGGTCTGTGGGAACGACTTTGCTTCCCACAGTCCTGGTGAGGGGCTCCTCGTCTGACTCTTCCTCCTCGATGTCACCAGCAACAAACTCCTGATGGAAGCCGGCCATCTCTGCGACCTCTCCGGCAGTGGCTGACCCCGGGGGAATAATCTCTGTATCTGTGCCTCTAGATGGGGCAGGCATGTCATCCCCGGCATCGCCACTATCATCATCATCAGAGTCTGTCTCTGGTATAGCAATATGCTCCACGTCTGAGTCACTGTCCTCGTGGCGCCACTTCCTCTTCGCTGGCGCCACATAATCAGCCCGGGCCAGATGCCAAAAAACCTCCTGACAGGGGGCTTCACCTGCTTCCCCCTGTAGACCTTCATCCGTCCAAGAGTCGTGTCGTCCATGACCTCGAGGATAACAGCGTCCTCCTTCTCCTTCGGTAGGGAAGGAAGCTTCTGATCAATGATCATCTGTAGAAAATCTAGGGTACATACAGAAGCCTTCCTTCCCCTTCCCCGAGGTTCTCCACCAAATAACTGAATATCATCCTGGAGAAGCTGAACGGGTGGTTCAGCACCAACGCTGCATAAGCGTTCTGGATCTGGTCCGAGAGCTCATCAAATCCACCCTTCCGTGATGCTATACACTTCAGCAGCACGTGCGCCAAGGTACTTAAACTGGGGACAGAGGTTACTCTTATTGAGTAGTACCCGGCATTGATGTCCCCAGAGTACTTGGTCTCATGAAGCATCCACGGACAGTGAGGGGGTGTAGACGTGTGGGACACTCAGCATCATCTCCAAACTGGAGAACTATCCTCAGATCCTTCTCAGAAATAGTGATAGCCTCACCAAAAATCGAGCTCCTGATGCAGTGAGGCTCGGTGGATCTGTCTACAGATGCGCCTCCCAGAAGGCCTGCTGCACTGATCTGTACGGTGTGCAGGGAGTAGATATAGCATGAGCGATCCTGGATCTCTGTAAGAAAGTAATAATGCCAGCAAAGTCGGCTGCATTCCTGGAAGTCAAGTCCAGGTGAGCACATATGTTGTGCTTGGTGCTCATATTCCATCTACTCGCCATCTGTAACACATATAACATAAACGTTAGTTCGTTGGCTAAGAGTATAAAGCAACACTTAAACTTTGAATAAAATTATCTGTCATGCGACTGAGGTTGTACGACTGGAGACAGTCGTGCGACTGAATCGTTGCGATTGAGGTTCAGACGTGCGATTGACCTCATACGCACGACTGAGTGTGCGACTGGACTCATGCGCATGTACTCTTGTGCGGTTACACCAGTCGTGCGACTGAGTCTCATTCGCATGGTTCAGTCGTGCGATTAGTGATTCGCACCTTTCAGTCGTGCGACTGAAGTTCATCCGGACGACCAGTCGTCTGTCTCATTTGTTCAGTCGTCCCAAGATCAAATCTACGCAGAACAAGTTTAATCATTCAATTAACCGGTTCTTTAGTGTCGCCTACTCTTCCCTAACAACCTATTTTAACCAATTTTAACATATTACTTAGTTTTAATAGGTTATTAGGGTTTGAACTTCGCGGTTCGCCTGTTACAGTCGTATTCATCAATTAGGTTTCATTCTTTCTGATTTCGATGGAATAAGACTTCAATATACCTGTAAGATGATGAACGAAAGTTAGTATCACAGAATCAGCAAGAAAAATCAAAGCAGAGAAAATTTGGGCAGAGTAACGGTACAATATGCGAATTAGGGCGATTTGCGAATGAGGAGTCTCTGCGACCGACTCCCCTCTATTTATATCCACCCTAGTTCCAATCGTGCGACTGAGTTCATTCGCACCTTTCAGTCGTGCGAGTGGGACTCAGTCGTGCGATTGGGTCAGTCGCCCTTCTCCAGTCGTCCGACTGAAGTTCAGTCGTGCGACTGACTCACTCGTTCGCACTTAAGCATCCGATTGGACTAATCGTATGTCCATTCGTGCGAATGGACTTCATTCGTATGGTTAGACCATACGTATGGTCCATTCGTGCGAATGGGTCATACTTAGTTAATTTTCTGCTATTTTACCAATTTCCTTTAGTCTCTTTATATTAATAAATTTATGACCTTTGATCATCTCAGACATGACTTTTATCTTTAAAACACTTTGATCACCTCAGACGTGATCCTTTATCTTTAAAACACTTTGATCACCTCAGACGTGATCCTTTTAACCACTTTGGTCACCTCAGACGTGACCCTTTTAAAAATACTTTGTCACCTCAGACGTGACTTATATTACTTTCAAAGCACATATGGTCATCTCAGACATGACCCGTTTAGTGAGTTTATTCCTTCTGATTTTCCTGATGTAGCCCGACACTGACTCAATTAAAACTTAAAAAGACTAACTAATTTAAGACTTTAAACTAATACATATCAGACATATTTTTGGCTTTTTGTGAGAGATAAATCCAGAGATTGATATCTACGGGATTTGGATCGGGAGTAGATAGCTTCAACTTAGGTTGATCACATCTGGACCAATTCAATTTTTGGAATCATACAGGCAATTCAAATCATTTGGGACTCGTTATAAAACCTTTGATGCTCAAGTTCTCGATGTTCATCCAGAGTCTTTAGCAACATAAGGAAATCATACTGAAACTCTTAGATTTCACATTGATTTGGACCTTTGAGAATGTAGCCACAATGATTGTCAGTATGTTTGTCCACTTAAATCCATACACAGACTTTTGACACAGACTGGTGACTTATTTAGGTTTAATTATTTCAACTAACACTTGTGGATCCCACACTTATATGGTAATCAACATCCCTCAGGAGCTTTTGAGCGGTCTACGGGTATTATTACAAGAAGAGACTATTCTTAGAGCTTTCAAAGAGAAGCCTGTCCTCAGGTCAGTGCCATCGCACAGCAGAGAGGCGGCAAACAACAATGAATTCTAGAATATCTAGGTTATGCTTATCCTCAGGTCAGTGCCATCGCACAGCAGAGAGGCACATAACCTATCTCCTTGTTAGAGCCAGCTTATTTATTTTGCACAAAATGCACCAACAACATAAGTCATTAGCTTTATTGCATTTGTCTTTCATTTTTTTCTTTGCTTTGCTCTAGTTATGGTCATCCGCACACATTTGTGGCGTTTACTTGCTCATTACCCCTTATTGGAATATTGTTGATTGTGTTAACCAGTGATAAGATGGACGCCCACAGTCAGTTGAACACTTTAGTTTTATCTTGAAATCACCAATCCGGTCTAGTTGTCTATTGTGTTGAATCTACCAACATATCATATATGGTCTAGCAGCCTCTAAGTCTACTTTCTTTGTGTCACCTTAGGAGTTGCCAGTTTTCTATCATCTTTCCTTTTAGTATTGCTTAGACTACACAGATTTATTACTTTGAACTTTTGCACATTACTAAAACTTAAATTTTAAAGTCCCTCTTGATTTGTTCCTGTGTACTATCATTTCCAAAGGTATTGAATCGTGTATCACAGATACAATCTACCTTATTTCAGCTCGCTACTCCTTCTCCCTCATTTTTTTTTTTTTTTTTTTTAATGTTAACTTGCTGACATATTCTCCCCTAAAATACTAAAATCATTTCTGGTTTAATTATTTTAGGATTTTAATAAACAGCAAGAGAACATGAGTTTAAATAAAATTAAATCAAATAGACAAATCAAAAAAATAAAATAAAATAAAATTTAAGTACACGACATCGGACTACACATTTTCATCATCAGGAATTACCTCACTTTTCTTTTTAACACCGTTGACCTCTAATAAATATTGAAAACGTGGTTTATCAAAAGCTTTAGTATAGAGGTCAGCGCGTTGAAAATCAGTATTAATTTTAACCACATCAATTAAGTTCTTTTCAAAACAATCCCTTATGAAATGGTATTTAATACCGATGTGTTTGGTCTTAGGATGTTGGACCGGATTTTTTAGTTACTGCAATTGCAGCAGAGTTATCAACAAAAATAGAGTAGATGAGAATTTTAAACCGTAATCCCGCATTTGCTGTTGAATCCAGATGATTTGAGAACAGCAACTTGCAGCAGCAACATATTCGGCTTCACAGGTTGACAAGGCAACCGATGTCTGCTTCTTACACTGCCAGGTAACTAATCTTCTCCCAAAGAATTGACACCCTGCTGATGTAGACTTGTAGTTCATCTTCAGCCCCCCGTAATCCGAGTCACTATACGCGGTAAGCTCAAAGTCTCATCATCATGAGGGTACCACAATCCAAGTGTGGGTGTACCCTTCAGATAACGAAAAATCCTCTTGACCCCGATCAGATGGTTGACCTTTGGTTTAGCCTGATATCTTGAACATAGACATGTAGCATACATAATATCAGGTCTTGAGGCAGTGAGATACATGAGGGATCCGATCATTCCTCGGTACATAGTGGCATCTACTAGATCTCCATTATCATCGGTGCTATATCATGATTAGTAGCAAGTGGAGAGTCCCAGCAGCAGAAGCATTCTCCATGTCAAAGCGACTGAGAATGTCTCCTACATACTTGGTCTGATGTAGAAAGATCCCATTAGGTGTTTGATCCACCTGTAAACCGAGAAAGAACTTCATCTCCCCCATGGCACTCATCTCAAATTCTTTCTTCATTACTGCTTCAAACTCTTTACATAACTCTTCGTTCTTTGACCCGAAGATTATGTCATCAACGTATATCTGTACAAGCAGTAGGTCGCCATCCTTTTCCTTAATAAACAGTGTACAGTCAATTACTCCCCTGCGAAAGCCGTGTTTCACAAGATGAGTTGAGAGTTTCTCATACCAAGCTCGAGGAGCTTGATGAAGCCCATATAAAGCTTTGTCAAGCTTGTAGACTCTATCCCGATGATAGGGATCTTCAAAACCCTCTGGTTGACTCACGTAGACTGTTTCTCTGATTTCCCCATGAAGGAATGCACTCTTTACATCTAATTGGTAGACTTTGATCTTCATGTACGATGCATAGGCAAGGAAGATACGAATCGCTTCCATCCTTGCCACGGGTGCAAACACCTCATTGTAGTCAATTCCCTCGACTTGGCGAAAACCTTGAACCACCAGTCGAGCTTTGTTCCTGATAATGACCCCTTGGTCATCCTTCTTGCATTTTAGTACCATTTAGTGCCAATGACTTTAGCACCTTTAGGTTTATCAACTAGTGTCCATACACCTAACTTCTTAAACTGTAGAAGTTCTTCTTGCATGGCACTCACCCACGCCTCATCATTGAGTGCTTCACTGACATATTTTGGCTCAACCTGCGAGACAAAACATCGATAGGCACCATCATGAATGTAACCTTTCTCCATAACCGAGGCGTAATCAGCTGAGAGTACAGCTGATTTCGGGTTTGTACTCCTGATCTGACATCTCCAATGACATTGTCAAGGGGATGATAAACATTTAGTCGTGATCCTGGAGTAGTAGGAACTACCTCAGAGCCAAGATTATGAACATTTGGTTCTGCATCTGAGGTAGTTGGAGTTTGAGGTTCTGAAGTCGAAGGTGCATCACTCGTAGATGCTTGTGGACTTGCTGGAACTGGAACCTGTTCCTCCTGACTGTTCTGTGGTCATCTTCTTCAGCTTCATCTTCAGAGAGGAGGAGTCACTGTCGTCGACTACCCCCCTGACTGAGTAGATGATTCTCCCTGTGTGCTAGATGGTGTATTCAGAATATCATACATCATCCTAGTTGCTAGCTCATCGTCCGAGGGAGAGAGAGGTATGTTGAAGGATTTGAAGAATCCATCATAATCGAAGAAGTAGGCAGGTCCTTTTCCTGTAGGTGGTGTGGTATATCTCTGAACGTCGACATTACACCACACTTCTACAAGACCCGTTGAGTTATTGTAAACTCGCTTATTCGGTATGGTGTATCCTAGAAAGATTCCTTCATCTGCCTTCTCGCTGAATTTTCCTTCTTGCGTCTTCTTCAGAAGTGTACATGGCGCGCCAAAAGGTTCAAGATACTCCAAATTCGGTTTGCGTCTTTGTAGTAGCTCATAACATGTCTTTCCGTGGCGCTTGACTATTAGGACTCGATTCAGTGTATAACATGCATTTGCTACTGCCCCTCATTCCAGAATTGGATAGGCAGTTTCGAGTCCGCTAGCATAGTCCGTGCAGTCTCTATCAAGCTTCTATTTTCCTCTCAGCAACTCCATTCATCTGAGGCGTGTATGCTGAAGTGAATTGATGAACAATCCCTTTTCCTTGCAGTATGCCTCCATCCATTGATTCTTGAATTCGGTCCGTTGTCTGAGCGTACTTGTCTAACCTTTAGCTTGTAGAGAGATTCCAGAGTGGTGACTAATTCCTTGAATGACTCAAATGTTTCTGATTTGGATTTCAGAAACATTACCCAAGTGAACTTGAGTAGTCATCAGTGACCACAAAACAGTACAGATCGCCTGCAATGCTCCTTGTACTGACTGGACCAAACAGATCCATGTGAGAAGTTCAAGAGGAAGTTCTATTGAATGAACTTTCTTTTCCTTATGAGACTTCTTGTCTGTTGCCTTTCTTGCAAGCTACACAAAAGTCAGGAAGTTGGAAGTTCTTGACATTTACTCCTCTCACTAAGTCCTTCTGAATCAATGTGATTCTCTTCTGTTGACTAATGTGTCCCATTCTCCTATGCCAGGAGATTGAGTCCTTCTCAGTAGCTTTAGATAGAAAGCACTGCACTTCATGATCCGTTGGAGCAGCTGTTGACAGATCCAAGACATATAGGTCCTTATATCTTGAAGCAGTCATCAGAACTTGGTCCTCTGGAATCATATAGTCTTTCTTCAGCACGTACACTTGTTGTTGTCGAAGATGACTTTAAATCCTTTATCGCAGATTTGGGAAACAGAAAAGATTATTTTGAAGTTGTTGAACGTATTCACCTTATCAAACTGACTTTCTGATTCCCACTTCTCCCTGTGCTGTGATGTATCCTCCCTTGTTTCCTGCAAAGGAAACATGCCCTCCTTTTATTTGTTTGACATTTGATAAAAGGCTCTATTTCCTGTCATGTGCCTGGATGCTCCGCTGTCTATAATCCACGTGTTAGTCTCAGCGCTATACCGAACACCCTGCACATATCAAGTAAATGTATTAGTTAGTTTGTTAGGAACCCAAGCCTTTACTGTCTTGGGTTTCCCAGAGGCATCACACATCATAAACTCTACCCATTGACCTTTAGAAGTGAGGGTAACTCAGATTCCTTCTTGTCCTCAGTATCAGTCACACAGGTAGTTTTCTCTTTCCATTACCAAGATTTGTGCAATGCCTGTTTATGATAAACAGTCGTCTGGCTTACAGGTTGGACTTTAGGTCACTAGATCTTCTAGGTGGAGTTAGAGAACTCCTCTTAGAAGACCTAGGTCTAGAGTCCTGAAGATCATCTTCTTCCTAGGTGTCTGATAGAAAGGACAAAGGAAGCAATATGTCCACATTCTCCACAGTTGTAGCACAATCTGCTATCAACCTTATAGTTTGACTTTCTTTGTGGAGAAATGCGTGACACTTTAGTAGTAACATCAATCACTTTAGGTTTTGACTCTTGCATGTTTGATGTTTTCTGGTTTAACAAATTAACTGTTTTAACCTGTTTAACTTGTTCAACCTTTTGGTTAACTGGTTTTTGACTTGTAGCATGTGAAAATTTACGTTTTGAAGTCTTTTGGGTTCTGATTTGACTCTGTTTGACCCTGACTTTAAGTTAACCTTTTCAAATTCATTTTCCAGATTAACACAAGGCAATTTACCCTTGCCTTTGAAGTGGCCTCTTTTGTTTCTGTCCAGATTCAGTAGATGAACATGATGGTCTGGATCAGTAACAAGAGGAGTGGTCATCACATGATCCTTGATTGGTTGTGTTTACTGGTTAGACTTGGTGTTCATCAAGGTCTCAGGTGGTGGTGGAACCACTTTGTATCCTAATCCCTCCCATTATTTCTTTCTCTCACTAGTG
The DNA here is from genome assembly GCA_025215565.1 of Flaveria ramosissima. Lineage (NCBI taxonomy): Eukaryota > Viridiplantae > Streptophyta > Magnoliopsida > Asterales > Asteraceae > Flaveria > Flaveria ramosissima. The sequence goes on from CM046030.1 coordinate 26,783,452, forward strand.
TTGAACTATGGGTGAAGAACTAGTCCAACTATGCAGTTTCTGTTTAAGGAATAACTTCTACTTCTAGAACTGCCTTTTGTTCTTAGTGTCCTCTAGGGAGTTTAGATAGTACCTAATGTCATTTGATTGATTAAAGGCAACTACTTCGGTTTCCCTAAGTTGCTTAGTCAATAGGTCTATCTTTTCTTTTATAACATGCTCATTTTGTTTTAGAACTCTATTGGCCTCGGCATAGTTGTAAAGTCCTTTACTAAGTTATCATTGTGATCTAATAACCTAGCAAATTTTTCATCAATGCTATTCCTAAACAAATCACAGTTAGAACAAGCATGATTATTAAACAATTGGTCAGTTGTACTTACCTGTGTTGTTTCGAGGAAGAGTTAGCCATCAACGAGCAGATCGTCTCTGGTTCTGGTGATTCTGACTTTTCTGAATCTGACTTGGAAGTTTCCTCCTTTGGTGTGTAACTGACTTCAGCTGCAGTTGTTTCTTCACTGTGTGACATTGCTATATCAACTGCTAAATCACCTTCACTCGCAGAATCATCATCAATATCTTCAACACTGGCAATGTTAGATTCTGGGTTGACAAATCTAAACTCCAGTCCTGTCCTTCATCATATGAGCAGTCAAGGCTTTTGGGTCCTTGTTGATGAAGTAGACTAGAGGCTTGTTGTCTTGGTGAGTAAAGGATGAGAACGGGTTCCCATTACCCGTTTCTTTGGTTTGACACATCCCTCTTGAAGTGCCCTTTCTCTCCACAGTTGAAGCAGTCACCTTGCTCTTGTCAAAACCAAATGTGGTATCCTTAGTAGCTATCAAGTTCTGTCCAGTCTTCTTAACAAAACTTCTTCGCCCTTGGACGCGCTAGCTAAGGCCCACATTATATCCATCCTTTCCAGCTCCCATTTCATCTACCTGCTCGTAGTCTTCATCAGCCAAATGACAGTTTCCAATCTTCCCAGCCACAAGTCCATCATATGAATGAACCACAGCAGCGAGAAGATCCATATGCTCTCGTGCTACTTCTACGGTCACATTTCCGAGGTTCTCGGTCTTCAATTTGGTAGCACTTGCTTCTGATCCAATATAATGGGTACATGACGACCCTGACATGTCTGATCCAGAAGTAGAAGCATGTGAAGGACCTGACGAGCTAGACACAAATGCTGTCTGGAGAGGTGCTCCAGATGTCTTAGCTTGAGGCGTGGAGTGTATAAAGCTGGGTTTTGTGTATATGAAGACTTCTGTGCTCTATACTTCATCCTTAGTGCTTCTTCACGCAGTCTAAGAATAAAGTCATTTATATCCAGCTTTATAAGTATACCATTCTGTCTAAGATTAGACACGAATGAGGCCCACTTATCAGGCAATCCATCAGCGAAGTTGCTTACTTTCTTCCATAGGTTTCCAATCCATGTGTATGCAACTCGCTCATCAAGTGGGAGAATCTATCTATGACTTCATCTAACCCCTCGTTACCAATGATGAGAAGTTATCGAATTCTCTTTAACTCCTTTGCTTTGATTGCCTTTAACGATGCATTCCCATCATACCTTTTCTCTAGCTCATCCCACAGTTTCTTGGACTGCTTGTTCTCTGAGTACTGGTGGAATATCTTTGGGGATTGACTGAGTTATCATCGCATAAACTCTTTCTCAGATTATACTTTATTTCTGAGCATCAGTCATCCCACTCAACGTTAATTTCACTCCATCTGCTCCCACCGGTGTACTATACCTAACTCGATAGTTCCCACAAATTAGGATCTACTCCATTGAGGTAGATCTCAAAACGTTGTTTCAGTGAGGAAAACTACTAAAGTCAGAGCTTTGGTGGTTTATTGTGAATACCCACCTCACTCTCACAGCAGCAGCAGGTTCTGAATTCTTGAGTCCTTCCCCGCAGTAAAGGCTGACATCTGATCTTCCATGGTTACTAAACTTAGAGTCTAATCAAATCAACTTTAACTGGTGCGACTGAAGGATGCGAATGGTCCTCTCGTGCGTATGAACTCTGCGATTGGTCCAACCGTGCGACTGAACAGAGCGAATGGTTCAGTCGTGCGAATGAATCTGGTTCGTGTGAGCTATGCGAACGAAAGGGTTCAGTCGTCCGAATGAAGGTGCGACTAGGTCCAGTCGTGCGAATGAACACTGCGAATGAGTCTAGTCGTGCGAATGAGTCACTCGTGCGACTGAAGCTGCTGTTTTGCGAAAATTTCTAGGTTTGACGGGTTTCAGCCGTAAAAATTCGAAATTTTGCAAGTCCAAATCGTCTAAGTCCGTAGAAACTGAACTTCAATGAGCAGGGAACGTCCAAGATCACTTTTGATGCAAAAGATTGCGTTTTTCGTGCAAAAACACAAACTTTTATGCAATCTTGATTGAATCAACACGAAATCAAGAGCCAAAGCTCTGATACCACTTGTTAGGACCTGGTATTTGAACGAAATACCGAGTGATTGCGTGTTAAACCAACTCAAATAGTGCGGAATCCTATTTGATTGGCGATCCAATCAGTGAGAACACACGATGAATCAATCAAGAATTGATTTCAACGTCAGAAATCGATTAGGAACCAATCTGATGTGTTCTATGAACTTGGAGAACGATTTGGGAGGCTTCTGGACGGCTAGGGTACGTCTGGAGGCGTAATGGGATGAATGCTTACGTTTTCCCACGAATTGGGTCTATTTATAGGTTAGTATTGGTCAATCGTGCGACTGGGCCATAAGTATGGTTCAGTCGTGCGATTGAACCATGCGGTTGATTCATCCGCACGACTGAGTGTTCAGTCGTGCGATTGAGTCAATCTTATGTGTCAATCATACGACTGATCCAGTCTCCTGGTTCAGTCGTGCGATTGAGTCAATCGTATGAAGTTATTCATGCGTGTGGTCCATTCGCATGGGCCATTCGCATGAGAACTTCATTAAGTTAAGTTTGAATGTTCTATTTAATATAACTTAATGTGCACTCATTCAAACATTCATAAACCCAATCAATTCAATCACAACTCATTAATGAAATATTAAACATTACAAGTAACAACCAATTCATATCATTTCATTAATCAATTACAATTACATCAAAATCAGACAGACAAGTTCATTACATTACAAATCATGATCTAGGGACATACATGTATCAACAACCATAACTAGAGCAAAGCATGAAAAAAATGAAAGACAAATGCTATCAAGCTAATGACTTATGTTGTTGGTGCATTTTGTGTAAAATAAAATTAAACTGCTCTAACAAGGAGATAGGTTGTGTGCCTCTCTGCTGTGCGATGGCACTGACCTGAGGATAAGCATAACCTAGATATTCTAGAATTCATTTTTGTTTGCCGCCTCTCTGTTGTGCGATGGCACTGCCCTGAGGATTGGCTTCTCTTTGAAAGCTCTAAGAATAGTCTCTTCTTGTAAAAATACCCGTAGACCGCTCAAAAGCTCCTGAGGAATGTTGATTACCATATAAGTGTGGGATCCACAAATGTTAGTTGAAATAATTAAACCTAAAACTATCACCAGTTTGTGTCAAAAGTCTGTGTATGGATTTAAGAGGACAAACATATTGACAATCATTGTGGCTGCAATTCTTGAAAGTTTAAATCAATGTGGGAATCTAATAGTTCCAGTATGATTTCCTAAACTTGCTAACGACTCTGGATGAAAACCAAGAATTGAGCATCAAAAGATTTTGATAACAAGTCCCAAATGATTTGACTTGCCTGTATGATTCCAAAATTGAATTGGTCTAGGTGTGGTCAATCTAAGTTGAAGCTGCCTATTCCGGAACCAAATCCCGTAGATTTCCATCTTAGGATTTATCTCTCACAAAAAGCCAAAACAAGTTTTATTTTTATACTTTAGTTCAATCTTCTAATTTAGTTAGTCATTTCAGTTTGTTTTGTTTGTCGGACTACATCATAAAAATCAGTATGGGATCAAGTAACTAAAAGGGTCATGTCTGAGATGACCACATGTGTTTTCAAAGTTTAAAAGAGTCATGTCTGAGGTGACAAAGTGTTTAAAAGAGTCACGTCTGAGGTGACTAAATTTGTTTAAAAGGATCACGTCTGAGGTGATCAAAAGGTTTTCAAGTTAAAATGATCATGTCTGAGATGATCAAATTCTCAAAATGTTAATTTCAAAAGTTAAAAGGGTCTTAAAAGTAAAATGTTCAAAATGGCAAAAAATTTAATAAGTATGACCCATTCGCACGATTGGACCATAAGTATGGACCAACCATGCGAATGGAACCCATTCGCACGACTGGACAGGAGATTGAGCCATTCACCCGAATGGCTTATCAACTGATCCATTCGACCGAATGGAAGGGTGCGAATGAGTCAGTCGACCGACTGGGACTGAGTCGGTCAACTGAAGATGCGAATGAAAGGGTACGAATGAGTCAGTCGACCGACTGAACCTCACTCGGCCAATTGAATGCGACTGACTGGGCCAATCGCACGACTGAGTCTCAGTCGCCCGAATAAACTGAGAGAATGAGGCCAGTCGGCCGATTGAACCCAGATTCAGTATTTAAAGGGCCACAGTCGATCGCATTTTACTCATCACCCTCAATCGCTCCTAAATCGCACTTCTTCCCGTTACTCTGCCAAAATTTCGCTAGACCGTGCTTTTACATTGATATTGATCTTCTGACGTTCGCTGTTGTTTATACAGGTAGATTGAAGTCATATCTCAATGAAATCAGAAGAAATGAAACCCTAATTCTGTGAAATTCGAGTGAAACAAGAACCGGACTGAAAATGACCTAATAACCAATCTAAACTAAGCAAAATGTTAAAATTAAGTTTAATAGGTTATTAGTGACTAGATGGCGAGTCTATTGAACCGGTAACCCATGTTAAATCACTTGTTTTGATCAAGATTCGAATCATAGGCGACTGAACAGTGGGACAGGCGACTGGTCGTCCGGATGAACTCTAATCGCATGATTGAATCTTGCGATTGGGTCAATCGGCCGAATGAACCATGTGAATGAGCTCAGTCGGCCGACTGAACCAATCGCAGACTCAGTCAGCAGATTGAACTCAGTCGCATGTCACATTCACCCGAATGAGCTCAGTCGCATGAAAGGACAACCGACTGACTTCAGTCGCATGATTCATTCGCAAGAATGAATCAAAATGAATTTAAACATTACACTTAGAACTGAATTTTGATGTATTATGTACTAATGGTTCTGTGTCTTGTGTTTCGGGAAAATGGCTGATAGATGGTCCATTAATCCAAAGCACAACATATGTGCTCACTTGGATCATACGACTCGGAACGGGGCCGAGTTTACAGAGATTATAGCTTTCCTTAGACGCTCTCAAATACATAAGGCCATTTCCACTCCGTGCACGCCTTACAGATCATTACACTAGGCATTCAGGGAGAATGCCTCCGTGGATCGTTCTCGTGAGCATTACAGTATACGGAGCTCTATTCTTGGTCATGATATTGAGGTTACAGCTGCTGATATCCAGAGAGTTCTTGAGTTTGGGGACGATACTGATCAGCCCACCAGATTACATCCACTTACTATCCGAGGCTGCTTTCTCAGGATCAAGTACGCTGGGGACATAAACTCAGGTGTGCTCAACAAGAGCAACCTGTGCCCCCAGTACAAGTACTTGGCACATGTGATCCTAAAATGTATTGCTTCGAGGAGGGGTGGGTTCGACGACCTATCAGACCAGATTCAGAATGCCTACGTGGCACTGGTGCTGAACCACCCTTTCAGCTTTTCGAGTATGATCTTTTCTTATCTGGTGGAGAACCTGGAGGCTAAGGGGAAGGAGGGTTTTTGTATGTACCCTAGGTTTCTGCAGCTGATCTTCAACGAGAAGCTGCATTTACTTCCCAAGGAGAGCCATGATGCTATGGCGCTTGAGATTATGGATGACAAGACCTTGGGTCGTATGAGAGTGTATAGGGGCAAGCAGGTGAAGCCTCAGGTTAAGAGGTTGATCGGCCATTTGGCCAATGAGAGATATGTTGCGCCGGGGAGACGCAAGTGGCGTCATGACGATAGTGATTCAGATGACGAGAGACTATTGCTCCCAGAGCATGATTCCGATGATGACGACAGTAGGGACGCTAGGGATGATAGGCCTACTCCACCGAGAGGCACAGCTTCCGATGTTATACCTCCAGTGTCTGCCCCAGCTGGTGACATAGCCGAGTCTGCTGGTTTTCATCAGGACTTTGTTCCTGGTGAGGAGGAAGAGGAGTCGGACGAGGAGCCCATGACAAGAACTGTGGGAAGAAAGGTTGTTCCCACAGAGTATGGGCTAAGGGCGGTTGGTGAACGCCCAAGAGACTCAAGAGAGACAGCTCCTGATCCCAGTTATGCACCGGAGTCAGCTAGCCGTGTTGTAGGGGGAGCATCCACCTCGACGGGAACGAGGAGGAAAAGGATGGCTCAGCCCCACGGGCAAAAGAAGAAGAAAAGACGATTGATCTTTGTTACCACCACAGCCACTACCGCTACCACTTCCACAGCCACACCATCCACCACCACAGCCACCACAACTACTACTACTACCACCACACCTCCCACCACTGTACAGATGCCATCTACCACCATATCTTTCACTCCCACATCACCTCCACCATTTCACAGACCCAACCCCATCTTCACTATAGCCACCACCACCACCACTTCCCACCAAGCTGGACCCTCAGCCCATCCCTCTCATACATATGGATCACCTCTACCTCCAATTGGGGTAGAGGAACAGCTGTCTGCGCTTAACCGGATGGTGATGCGCCTATTAGCTGCGGATGAGGAGAAGGCGGCTCAGATCCGCCAGCTGGCTGATCTTACTGCTGCACAGTCTCAACAGATCTCAGCGCAGGCTCGGGTGATTGAAGAGCAGGCCCAACAAATGGCTGCTCAGAGCCATGAGATCGCCCAACTCCAAGCACATAGTGTCACATCAAACAAGAAGATAGAGGAGTTGGAGGAGGCGAAGAAGACGATCATGTTAAAGCTCAAGGGATCTAAAGAGGAGCCACTGAAGATCAAAGAGGGAGACGGAGATGATGGTGATGATAATGATGAAGATGATGATGAGGATGATGAGGATGAGACTGAGTAGGATGAGGGAACTGAAGAGGAAAGGACAGAGGAGAAGGATGAAGATAATGATGCAGAAGGAGGAGATGCAGCTGCATCGGTCTCTGCTCCAGGTCAGGAGAGGAGATCCAAATATAGACAAGACCAACTAGCTTCCTCCTCTGTTCCACCAAGTGACGAGCCGATGATCCAGGACAAAAGTGAAGATTAGATGTTTATGTATTTAAGTACTTTTGTATTTGAATCATGTATTTAAACCTATGTATTCAATGTTTATATTAAGTTTAATGCATTTCTGTTTTGATTAATTACTAATGGTTGATATGTTGAATGTGTAAATCAAACAGATCCAAATTACCAAAGGGATGAGTTTGATGTTGCTCCCCTTCAGCAGGTCAAGACTCAGCTAACAATGATTCTTGATCTGCAAGGGATCGTAAGGAGGTCGGTGAGTTATACCCCTGAAGAAGGGGAAATAATTCACGACCTATCAAACGAGCAACTAGCACAGATCTTCAAGCTCAATCCAGATGAGATTGTGAAGGATGCTCCGACATGCGACTCGACCAGTGATGAAAAGCTCAACAATATTGATGAAATAGAGATTGAAGATGTCACTGCCGAGCACTACCCTCAGTATGCTGATAATGAGGGAAATGTGGTCCCCAATCTGGGTGAATCCCTTGTTAGCGATACTTTTGAGGTGTTAGACAAAATGGAGCAAGAGTCAGAGAAAGTAGAGGAAACGGCCCAAGCCTCAAATGATGATGTCGATATCCGAAAGGCTGAGTGGGCTGTGTGTTTTGAAGAAGTTAGAGCCCAACGCGCTGCACCTAAACAGGATGCCTACACCAAACTCTACAGAGTCAAGAAACATCATAAGGTGTCTGGCAGGATCATAGCATGGGCGTATTTTGAGGGCCTTAACGTATATACAGTTAAGAGGGAAAAAGGCATAGAGTACTTGAGATTCCAACATGATTTGAAGACTCTACCAGGTTTTGAGCTCAACCAGCTGGCCAAACTAAAGCTTTTGTATGCTGACCCGAGAAAGATGTCAGGCTAGTTTGAGGCTGCCCTAAGGAAGGAGTACCACACCAGGTGGGTTAACTTCAGACCCTAACAGCCTACAAGGTATATCAGAAGGTCTGAGGTTGATGCCATTACTAGAAAGCCAAAGATAGTGTTGAAGTGGAGTCCTCCGTGCACAATGTCAAGAATCCCGCTCAGGGAAATGCCACAGGACTTCACTCCACACTTTAAGTGGTGGTACTACGATTGGAGAACAGGAGAAGCGGTCATAGTCCTAAACAAAGAGGGCCAAATGGATACTATCAGGGTATTTGACCCCATGTGGCTTACCAACTTGTCAGCTAATGATGTCTACACACTATACAAGTGGCCACTGTTCTATGATACGTAGGATATTGTACAAGCCCTCCAGTTCCAGAACGTCATAAGACTCTGCTTCGCATTTGAGATTCACGCGGGAGTCACAAAAGAGGACAAGTACAAGAAATATGAGGAGGTGATGCAGAAAACAAGACATTAGAGAGATCTAGGTCCAAGGGGGAGTTTGTTGATACATGTATGTCCCTAAATCAGGATTTGAATGTAATAGATCTTGTTTATTTGATTATGATGTAATGTTTGGAAAGATTAATGAAATGATATTGATTGTTTGTGATTTATAATGTTTAATATTTTCATTAATGAGTCGATGTTGAATTGGTTAATTAGGTTTATGGTTATTTGAATGGTTACACATAATGTTATATAAATTAATAAATTCAAATTTAACACAATGAAGTTCTCATGCGAATGGCCCATGCGAATGGACCATACGCATGAATAACTTCATACGAATGACTCAGTCGTATGATTGACAAATAAGATTGGCTCAGTCGCATGACTGAACACTCAGTCGTGCGGATGAATCAACCGCATGGTTCAATCGCACGACTGAACCATACTTATGGTCCAGTCGCCCGAACGAACAATACTAACCTATAAATACAACCCAATTCGTGGAAAAACGTAAGCATTCATTCTATTTCGACTCCAGACGTACCCTAGCCGTCCAGAAGCCTCCCAATTCGTTCTCCAAGTTCATAGAACACATTAGATCGATTCCCAATCGATTTCTAATGTTAGATTCAATACTTTATTGATACTTCGTGTGTTCTCACTGATTGGATCGCCAATCAAATAGGATTCCGCACTATTTGATCTGGTTTACACGCTAATCACTCGGTATTTCGTTCAAATACAAGGTCCTAACAAAGAGTTCCCTTGAGACCATCCCAGAAGAAGACTGCTTCGGAAGAAAAGGTGGTGAAGGCTTCTTCCGAAAAGAAAGAAGCTTCGGAAGAATGCCAAACTGCAAAATCTTCAACAAGCTCATCCTCCATGATCAACCAAGGGATTGAATGGAATATCAAGGAAGATGTTGTAGCCCAAACCTCTTCTTCAAAGACATCCATTAAACCCCCATGCATAAATTTTGGTTCAATTATGTCATTATCATTGGAAGAACCCAAGACCAACAAGGCTTGGGTTTCCAATCAAAACTAATCATCTCATCTTATGTGCAGGGACATCCATATGACAAGAATAACAATGTTTGGATTGTGGATAGTGGATGCTCCAGGCATATGACGGGGAACAGATCTCTACTTCAACAATTTCAACATTATGATAAAGGTCCTGTCCAGTTTGGAGGTAAGGCCGGAGGATATATTTCTGGCAGAGGAAGTATATCCAACGGAAAATTAAAAGTTGACAAAGTTAACTTTGTCAAACAGCTTGAACACAATATGTTAAGTGTTTCTCAGTTCTGTGATCAAAAGCATCAAACGCTCTTCATAGAACATGAGTGCATAATCCTCAAACCCGGGATGACAATTCCTCAGGAATTTGTGCTTCTTAGATCTCCCAGGAAAGGGGATATGTACAAGCTGGATATGGACAATGCTTCCCCAATAGGAGAAGTATCATGCTTTCTTTCCAAAGCTGATGGTGATGAGTCAACACTATGGCATAAACGAATGTGTCATGTAAATTTTAAGACAATGAATAAATTGGCTAAAAATAACTTGGTACATGATTTGCCTAAAAAGGAATTTTTCTGCAAAGATAACTGTGTTGCATGCCTGAAAGAGAAGCAACACAGGGCATCTCATAAATCCAAAGTTGTTAACTCCATCACCACTCCATTACACTTATTGCACATGGATCTATTTGGTCCCACAAGTATAATGAACATTGGAAGGAAATCATATTGCCTTGTGATTGTTGATGATTTTACTAGATTTACATGGGTACTCATTTTAAGAACCAAAGATGAAATTGCTGAAACTTTAAAATCTTTTATTCTTAAAATAGAAAATAAAATTGATCACGAGGTTAAAATAATTAGAAGTGATCAAGGGACTGAGTTTAAGAACCACGTTCTTGACTCATTCTGTAACTCAAAAGGGATTGCCAGACAATATAGTGCTCCTAGAACTCCCCAACAAAATGGTGTTGCTGAGAGGAGGAATAGGACACTTATTGAGGCTGCTCGGACTATGTTAGCTGATTCAAAGCTACCTCTAACATTCTGGGCAGAGGCAGTTAGCACTGCATGCTATGTGCAAAACAGGGTCTTGTAGTAAAGCCACATGGAAAAACCCCTTATGAGCTATGGAACAAGAGGCCACCGTTCATTGGCTTTCTAAGGTCCTTTGGCAGCACGTGTACCATACTTAACACAAAAGACAATTTGGCAACATTTGCTAAAAAGTCGGATGATGCCATCTTTGTTGGATATTCCTCTAACTCTAAAGCTTATAGAGTTTATAACATTAAAAATCAACAATTTGAGGAATCTTTCAACATTGTAGTTAATGAGCACACTCCTTGTGTTAGGGGAAATGGTCCTGATCATATATTTGATTTAGAATTGTTTCCAAACTATTCTAGACCATCTTGTGAGAATGCTTCAGCAGGAACAGGTGCTCAAAGTGACTCTGATGATGATCAACTGTTTGAGCTTCCCAGACCTATTCCAAGTTCTCCAAGAACTGCAGCAAATCAAGGTCTCATTATTGGCAAATCTGATAGTATAACAATCTCAAGAGATAGTGGAGCTTCAACAAGCGGTTCACCTGTTGACTCTCAAACCTCTTCAGGTGGCCCTGGACAACACCAACCTGATGAAAGCAACATCTTGAAGGAACAGGCAACTGTTGATGCTGCTTCACAGCAAACAAATGATGATGTTTCTCTTTCATTCAATCAGTCCTCATTGAATGAGTTTGAAACAGCAGTTGGACCAAGTGTTCAAGCTCCTGAGCAAAATATGTCCAATTTGTATTTATCTTTTCAACTAGAGGTGATTCCTAGACTTAGGATTCGCAACACTCATCCTGCTGAGAACATCATAGGGGAAGTCTCTGAGGGCATGAGAACAAGAGGACAAACTCACAATGGGAATGTTTGTTTGTACTCATGTTTTTTATCCCAAATGGAACCCAAGAAGGTGGAAGATGCCTTGAAAGATAGTAGCTGGGTTGAATCAATGTAAGAGGAGCTGCTTCAATTCAAAAGACAAAAGGTTTGGAACCTATATCCGCTACCATCTGATCAAGTACCTATAGGCACTAAATGGGTTTTCAGAAACAAGAGAGATGATAGAGCCTTGATTATCAAGAACAAGGCAAGACTGGTGGTTCAAGGATACACTTAAAAGGAGGGAATCGATTATACTGATGCCGTTACACCTGTTGCAAGACTTGAGGCAGTTAGGATCTTCCTTGCTTATGCTGCATCCAAGAATTTCACTGTCTACCAGCTTGATGTCAAGTGTGCCTTTCTATATGGGGATATAGATAGGGAAGTCTATGTATGCCAACCTCCAGGATTTGAAGATCCACAGCATCCCAACTATGTGTGCAAATTGGATAAAGCTCTATATGGGCTGCACCAAGTACCTAGGCTATGGTATGAGACATTGTCTCAGTTTCTCGTGAAGAATGGTTACACTAGAGGTACCATTGATAAGACTCTTTTCATAAGGAAGTCTGGGAAAGACATCTTGCTCGTTCAAGTCTATGTTGATGACATCATATTTGGTTCCTCAAATGACCAAATGTGTAAAGACTTTGAGAGCATTATGAAGAAGAAGTTTGAGATGAGTTCCATGGGAAAAATGGACTTTTTCCTTGGAATTCAGGTGAAGCAAATGAAGGAAGGGTTTTTCATCGGTCAATCTAAGTATGTCATGACATCTTAGAAAGATTTGATATGAAAGATTGTAAGGCAGTAAAAACACCTATACCCAGAAACCATAATCTCTGCCCTAACTCTGAGGGGGAGGATACTGATCAACATCAGTATAGAGCAATTATTGGTTCTCTGATGTATCTCACAACAAGTAGACCCGATATCATGTTTGCAACTTGTATTTGTGCAAGATATCAGGCTGCTCCAAAGGTGTCTCACCTAGTTGCTGCCAAGAGAATCCTTAGATACCTTAAAGGAGCACCTAAACTAGGTCTCTGGTATCCAAGAAATAGTTATTTCAATTGCTATGGTTACTCTGACAGTGATTATGGTGGCTGCAATATCAACAAGAAATCAACATCTGGTGGATGTCAATTTCTTGGTGGAAGGATCATCTTATGGCAATGCAAGAAGCAATCTTGTGTCTCTATATCAACTGCTGAAGCTGAATACATTGTTGTTGCTAGTTGCTGTGCTCAGCTGCTGTGGATTCAAAACCAGATGATAGACTACGGATTCAACTTCATGAGCACACCTATACACATTAACATCAACAGTGCTATCTCCATTACTGAAAATCCAGTGAAGCACTCCAAAACTAAACACATCGATATCAGATATCATTTCATTCGAGATATTCATGAGAAAAATCTTATCAAGTTAATCAAAGTTGATTCAAATGAACAATATGCTGACTTCTTCACCAAAGCCTTGATGAACAAAGATTCAAATATCTCATTACAGCTATTGGGATGATAAATCTTGATTAGTCTATCTCATTTGAAAATGATTTTTAATGTGTAAAGTTTTATGTCAAAACAATCTAATCCCTGTTACAAAAGGTCTTTTTCCGAAGAGGAATTAACCCTCGGAAGATATTTTCTATATCTTCCAAAGCAAATTCCTCCCAGGATAATTTTCTTCTCGGAAGAATTGTTAAGTCTCGGAAGAAGCAATTGATTTCATATCAGATCTACTTCCGAAGCGTGTAACATTCTCCATTCGGAAAGCAACATATACTCTCGGAAGTAAAAACTTTACCTTCGGAAGTAAATTTTCCTTCGGAAGAACATTACCTTCGGAAATGCTTTATACTCGGAAGAAAGATTTTACTATGTAACGGAAATCTTTTGGGCCCCACTGTAAAAAATAAAAAATTTGTTAATGATGTCAGATTATTTAAATGGACTAACCTTACCGCCCATGTCACATCATCCACTGAAACCTCCCATCATCTTATCCAAACCCCCTTTAAACCGCCATTCCACCCGTTTAAATACCTCCGGCTAATCACTTTCATCCTCTTTACCAAAGTTATTGCCTTAAAAGCTATATTCATTTTCAATTTACCCAATTCCAAACTCTCTTCTTACAATTTTCTCAAATGGCACTTAACCCTCAGCACAACCAAGTCGCACTCCTTGACTCTTCAAGGGATGTCGATTTCTCTGATATCATCTCCTTTCTAACCCAATCTTCTTACTACACTGCCCTGACTGTTAACCCCATGGTTTACTCAAATCATATGTCTGAATTTTAGGCAAACGGTCAGATTGAAACCCTAAATGGGGTTCGTGTCATAAGATTGAGCATCTGTGGCCAGGAGTTGGCCATTTCTGAACAAATCATTAGGGAGCATCTAGAGCTTCATGATGTGGGCGCTCCTACAGAATTCCCCAAAGCATATTTAGACAACACTTATATCCAAATGGGATATGGTGGAGATGTTAGCAGGTCAACCGTCTACAAATTCAACTTCTCTTACAACTAGAAGTTCCTGCTGCATGTGGTTCTTCACTGCTTGTCCAACAAATCTGGGGATGGGATCAAATCCCATATGAACTTGGGTGCCTAGTTCATGGTTTGGTGAGAAGCCTTCACTTCAACTACTCAAGATTTATGCTGACCAATCTCATGGGAAACTTCAACGGGACACATTCTTCATGTATCCCAGGTTTCTCCAGCACATAATCAATTGTGAGCTGGACCAGAGCAAGCTTGTCTGCGCAGCTGCTCTGAGTGTTCCTCAAATGAGGCTGACCATCTTCAAAACTTTGAAGAGAGTGTCCACCAACTTCACCGGAAGAGATAGTGCACTTCTTCCAGGTATGATTGAGCCAATGGCTCCGGGTGACATCTTTGTTAACCCCACAGGTGATGAACCCATACTAGTAACTACCCTCACTTTGCCAAATCTACCTTCTCCACCCATTACCTTCACTTATCAAAGACGCCCCAAACGAACCCTTGTTCAATCTTCTTTGATTGAACAAGCTCCTCATGTTCTACCCAAAAGGGCTAGAGTGGAACAATGGGCTCCCACTCAGCCTGAGGTCCAACCATCCTTCACAATTGACCTCAATATGGGTCTTGAGTCTCTCAGTCTAAGACCCATGAGCCTGAAACCCAAGATGAAAACCCTCAGGGAGAGTCTTTATACTCCCCTGAGCAGCCAAAAAGGGACAGCCCCATCACAGGCTCAATGCCTTTAGACATTGATCAAAGTCCTGGGTCACTAGGTTTTACTTCCATATCCTTTACTGACCTATTAATCGGAACTGATGAAGAGATTATGTCTTTTCAGGGCAATGAAGTTGATCCACAACACCCTCTTAAGGATCAACAGAGCCCAGAGAGATCTCTTATCTCTAGCCCCCATCAGCAAACCTTTACTGAGGTGAGTCCCACTAATGTGGAGGGGACTCATGTAGATTCAGCTGCCACTACTGAAGGAGCCTCAAGGGATCCTCAGGATAGTGGTAACATTACTGAGACTGAATCTACGGCAACCATGCCCTTTGATGACTCTGAAAGAGACATCATTGAGCAACGGAAACCAGGGCGCCAAGAAACCACATCTGGTGGTGAGGATGAACATACAAGGTATGTTACCTCATCTCCCCGTGATTCTTCAAAAGAAGATAAGGGAAGACTGCAACTCACACATTGAAGACCTACTTTCTAAAGTCTCAAATCTTGAATCTAAGGTTAGGACTTTAGAGGATAGGTCTGCCACTCAGCAACTTGAGATTGAAAATCTCAAGCCCAAACTAGCTGAGAAACAGATTGAGAGGTCTGTTAGGCACGTACCAATTCAGGTCTTTTTGACCTCTTCCTCTAGCTCATCAAGCTCTCAGGATGATGCTACCAAAAAGGGGGAGAGTGTTCAGGGACAAAGCCAAAGACAAGAGGAGCCCCAGAGTCAAACTCTCACTTCCCGAAACTCAAATATCCTATGCAACAAGCTTCAGTTTTTCCTGAGCCTCCTCCAGTTGTAATTCAAATGGATCAAAGGATGCTCCAAGATCTCAATTGGTTCTTCAACAAGTTCCTATTGGAATCTCTTATTGAACAGCCAAGTCCTGATCTGTATGTGATCTACTTCGGAGCTCAAGAGCTTCAGAGGTTAAATGCACCTTCTACCACTATTAAGGAAGTTGGTCAACCTAAGGTCCAAGTGGAACCTGAGATTAACTTCGAAGGGGAAACAAGGACTGATGGCCCAGCAACTGAGATAGTTGGGACAGATAGTGCATTCTCACAGACTTCCGAAGCACAAGTCAAAGCCTCAGAAGAACAATTTCAATCTTCCGAAGCTGAGATTGCAGCTGCGGAAGGACTATTCTCCTTATCCGATGATCTAATAGTCACAGATGCAATCCTAGAACTTGCATCTGAGGTTAATAGGGAGGATTTTCTCACCCAACCCTAGCTCAAACATCAACATTAACTCCAGCTTCCATCTCTACTACTCAACCTGAACCTTCCATCCAAGAACCCCCAAAGTCTAGCACTTCCGAAGACATCAAAGGAAAGAGGAAGATGACTAAGGAAGAGCTTCAGGAGGAGAAAGGTTAGAAAAACTCAAAAGAAAAGGTATACTTCCAACTTGAAAACTGCTAGCTGCCAGTAGCAAAGCAGCTGCAACCAACCAGGAGGCAGTCAACAATAGAAAAAGAGTAGAGATCATTGATAGACTTGTCAATCTAGGAGCTGCGAGTGAAGATGTACTCCTGCTACCACTAGAGGAGTTAGTTGAGCTGGAAAGGACAACTTTGCTGCAAAAACAGCAAAGAGAAGAGGCAGCAAGGTTGGCCTTAGAAGAAGAAAGGGAGAGGAAAGAAAGAGAAGCTGATCAGCAGCTCAGGAGGGAAAGAATAACTTTCCTAACCTCCAGAGGTTTCTCTCTATAAGAACTATCTCCACACAACAATGATACGATCTTATGGCTCTTCAACAAAGAGCAAGATCAAATGGAGAAAGAGAGAAAGAAAGGTGCCAGGGAAAAGCTGATGCTGAAGAAGAAGAAGGAAGAGGAAGCAGGACTAGCTGCTGCCAAGAAGATAGGTGAGAAGGCCTGGATGAAGAGCTATCTCCGGGCTCATGGCTTCTCTGGCAGGCAGGTGGGTCCTATGTCTGAAAAGACCCTCCAGCGACATGTCAGTGACATAAAGGCTGACATTCGCTCGGGGAAGAGGAAGGAGATGTACAGAAGGGGACAGGGGATGATCTTCAAATCAACTACTCAACCCCAACTCAAACCCAACCACAACCTGAACCAATTCCCTTTCCATTCCCCATCAAAACTAACCAACCACTGAACCATACACCCCTGAACCTACACCATCACCTCTACCAACCTCTTCACCTCAACCACCTAAACTACCCATCCTCCAACCCAAAACACTAGCCAGAACCCAAACACCTCAACCTACCCAACAACCCCTCAAACCATCCCTTCAGCCTTCTAAACATCTCCCCTTAGAGGAGTTCAAGGCAATCAAGACAAAGCTCATCAATTGCACAACCCTGAGCGACATCTCCTGTGAGGAGGATTCAGTCAATTTGACTTATGTTGATGGATCCTCATGTTCCCTCACTAGAGATCAATTTCTTGATCTGCC